>OOFJ01133095.1:0-14900 GCA_900323375.1 Benthosema glaciale | reverse complement strand
TAAGAGTACACAGACTGGTATTCTGACCTCACTGGGTGGGGGTACATGGTGACTCAGGGGAAGAGATGGTTTGTGAGCTGGAAAGGGGGTCTGATGAGGAGTACATGGAGTGTACCCCAGCTGATGTCCTGGGCTCACTTGACTCTCACATGTACAGTACTACATCGATATTACACATTTTGATCGTTTTACTATTATCCAACATGTTGTAAATAGTACCACTGTATTCCCCATCCTTGAAAATGTAGGATTAGTCACCAGAATGAAGATCCTAGGTGGTCTAGAAGCTGATTGTGTAAACTAACAGCCATCCACAGGACTAATCTGCGAGGGCCCTATAGCCAAAAATGTTCCTTATGTCATGGTCTAACTGTGTGTCGAATTTCATACATTTATCGCAAAGTACACGATTCCATCAAAATCCGTCCTGTGGCGCCTCCGCTACAAGGGATCATTTGAACTTGAATTTCTGTTCAATAACTTGTTATTGTTACTAGACCCTAATGACTATAATTTCTGAAATCTACTTCTGTGAAAACATTTAGCAGTACCTCAGTACCTCATGGCATGTGCTCCAACTTCAAGTCTTGGCTACATTATTAAATCAAAACACAAAAATACTGTAAATGTTACAATTGGGACAAATGTCCTTTTCATGACTTATGCTGTTTTCAGGACATAGGCCTATGCTATGCCTTTTTGTTTGAATCAATTCTGAATAACATGGAACACAGGGCATCTGTGATATTTCAGCCATGGCCTTTGAATGTAATACAGCTTTACTACAAGATTTTACATGCACAGGCATTTAGTTCATAGTAGATACATATGCTTATGTAAATTATTTACCGTAATAAACAAAATCTAAACGCAATCTATGCCGTTCTGTCTTCAGTTATGTATTGCTAAGTATTCCATTATGCTTTTCTATATATTTGTTTGAGGTCTTCTATTGAGTTCAATGTTCAGCTAAAACCATTGGATTGTAGGCTATAATGCAAATTATTTTGACAATATGGAGAGGGGGTTTTCATACTATTATACTGTTTTTCGCCAGTGTTTTGAATTTTGATGTGTTTTTTTTCCTGATTTCTTTCTGAGGTTTTTATTTTATTTTACATCACATGGGATTCACATTAGCCTTGCTTGAACTTGTAATGGTATAAGGGCTATAACCATAGACATACTGTATATCTAACACCCTCGGTTGCCAAGGACAACCAAATAGCCAATCACAGTGCGACCCGGTCGTCAAGTGCCTCTGGGCTATGGGCTCCAGACCATAGAGTAGCTCTGAGCTCCAGACTTTGTAGCCAGGCAGACAGTTTCTCGCGAGAATACGCGGGGGTTGGGTTGGATAATAATAAGTTGAGGAAACATGGCGACGTCTAATTTATTAAAGGTAAGAAATACTCAAACGTTTACACAGTCTTTTCATGTTCGTGTAACGCATTTCAACTCTTCCCTGGCCGACATGTCCACTCTAACTGAGCACACGAGTGCATTTGGAACAGCGCTTCGCCACGAGCATGGTCTACAAAGCTACAAAACAAATGTAAAAAAAAGGTGTCTCTTTTTTAGCCTTTGCTGCTGCCTGTTAGCCCCGTGAGGCTAACGTCGCAGCTAACTGTGTGTGTGTGTGTGTGTGTGTGTGTGTGTGTGAGAGAGAGAGCCGGCAAACGCATAGATTATAGTCTACTGTTGAAAGTAAACAAACGAGCCAGACACATTTAACAAGATACACACGTGTCATAACTGACGTTGTGTGTTTCTATCTTCTATAGTCGCATGGTGTGGTTGGTTGCACAAGGTGATAAAAAAAACCGAGTAGTTATGGCTAAGTTATTAGCTGGATAATATATAGCAGACATGCTAATAGTGCAGTGGGACTGCATGGGACTCAGCTGTGACAGCCAGCCAGGTCAGCCCCCTCCTCCCTCCCACACTCTCATTTGACAGCTCCGATAACTTGGCTGGACAACTGGTCTACTCTGGCAGCGTCAGGAGAACCTGGTGTTACAGTAACAGTACGTTCCATGGCAAGCAGATCAGATCAGATGAATGATGAATTGAAAATGGAGGACCCTGATGTTTGATGTAGACAAATGTTATCCTCTTAGCAGATTTTGTATTGACCTTAGCTCTTCTCCATAGAGCTATGGACCAGTCCAGAGCTATATCGTTTATTGTACTCATTGTACAAACTGTGAATTCAATCAATCAATCAATCAATCACATGAATGTTCAGGGAAGGGATACACAGAGGGATACATGTACACAGATCAGATCACTGATAAATAAAAAATATGACAGTGATTTGTTTTGAATTGGCTAACTTGCTCAAGAATGGACTAGTATATTTTAATAACCTGGCAAGTCTTATTTTAAGTGTAGGTCTTTATCTCTGACCCATTATGATGTGAAAAATCGACCCCTCTCTCACTCTGCTTCTCTCCATCCTCTGCCTAGACTGGGCAGAATTCCCTTTCGGGTGTATGAACCGGTCTGGAGCGGATGGTAAAATACGTCACATAGTCAATATTTGTAGTCAGCAGGCAGGAAACCACAAGGAGGAATCAGTATTATGAATGGCGGAATTCTTATTGCGCCTGTGGTTTCCTGCATGATGACTACAAATCTGACTACAAATCTGACTACAACGTGACGTAAGTTACCATCCGCTCCAGGCTGGTTCACACAGCGATTTTGGAACACAGACCAGGCTTTCCTCCTTGGTGGAAAGCCTGGTGACACGAGGTTATCTTCTGCCTCTTTCTACCCCCCCATCTTGCCATGATTAACTCTCACAATCCTTTATGCCGTCTCTCTTTAACAAATGTAAACTTATTTATCCCGTCTCTATCTTTCTGTCTTCACCCACCTCTCTTCTCTTCCTTTCTGTGGCTGTGCATCTTCATATCTTCCTCTACATCCCTCCCTCTCACCGCTTCGACATCTTAACTCCCCGATTCTCACTTAAACATTGTCTTTGTCTCTCTCTCCCTGCCTGCCTTTCTCCATCCTTCACTTTACCATGCTTCTATCTCTTTGCCTTTCTTTGTCTCCCTCTTGTTTTGCCACTTCCTCTTCCTCATGATGTCTCTCTCTTTGCCTCTCCTCTCGTTCCCTCTCTCCTCCAGAACAAGGGGTCCCTGCAGTTTGAGGATAAGTGGGACCTGATGCGTCCCATCGTTCTCAAGCTGCTCAGACAGGAGGCCGTAACTAAGCAACAGTGGTTTGACTTGTTCTCGTAAGTGCTCACACTTGCATCATCCCACCTCCTGTTACTAGTGGGCTGGCAGCTCATAATCACATATATTTTGCTAGATGTTGTGGTTGCTGCTATTAATCAATCTCTAATTGTGTTTTCACATGTTATGTCGGCTCTTTCCCACACTGGGAACGTCTGAATGTGTGTGTGTTGTTTCTCAACCAGTGGGTTGTTTGGGTCACAGGAAAGGATTGCAAACAAAGAACCATGAATGAAATGAATCATTTTATATAAGGGACGCTTTTTTGTATTGCAGTGCAAATTGCAAAACCAGTTGAAAACCGTAATTATAAACAAAATAAAATGTATTGCCGTTGCCTCACCTGAGGCTTTTTACTTCATACTGTGTATTACGCAAATCCCTTGTTAAACTTGGGGAAAGTGTTTCTACACATTTATACATTGTATTGCGAACCAATTGTCAAAGTTCTCTGTTTGCACTGATATAACATTATTGGTTGATAGAGTTGTCTGGCTTATCACTATAACCCAGATCATTCTGTCAGATATATCTTTAGTGCGTTACATGCCAGAACAATCAAGTCACCACATGCTGTTTAGTGTGTATCCACAGTCCACACACACGCACGCACACAGGGAAAAGATAAGCTTCGGACGATTTACATAGAACACCACACGTTGTAATAGATATGTAGAAAAGCATGGAGGGATTTATAACAGTGTCGTAGAGATATAGCTGACCACTGCAGAAAAATCTAATGGAAAATACGTGAAATATTGTTACATTGTTTTTGTGAAAGCATATTAGAATGCACTGACAAACAATACACAATTGAATGTACCAATGGCCCAAAAGACCTATTTAGCAGGGTAGTACTGTAGGTGGCTGGGTGTTTAATAAAAAAGGCAGCTGATTAAAGGTCCTTTCAGATGAGCAGCGACTGCACACGCCGCGGCTACTAGACCTAATGTTTTGTTTTCTCTAGTGCTACACGTCCCACATGAGCAAACCTGGAGCGGATCTGTCGCTGATCCAGGCGACATGCTCCCCGTCTGAGAGGACCTTTAAGCCAAATTCCAATACCCAACATCTCGGCTCTTGTGTTATGTGGTGTTATGGTGAAATTGGTGACCTGCAGAAATATTATGTGACCGTTGTGTAGACAGTGAAGATCAGATCAGTGAACGTAAATCATTGCAGTTTGTTCCTTTGCAGAGTTCAACCTAGCGATATTTAGGCCACGAATTTAAAGATATCCATGTAAGTTATGTGAAGTCCACAAGATGGTCACATATTTAGGCAGGCCACCAAGGTCACCATAACACTAGGACTGCAACTAACGATTATTTTCATAATTGGTTCATCTGCCGATTATTTAAACGATTCATCAGATTATGGTACAGCTTAAGTTTTTAATTTGAGGTTCTTTTCTTTTAGACATGTTCTAACTAACAAAAAATACATAAAAGATGAATAATTCATTCAAAATTGTACATTTAGCCTGTTTACTCTAAGGTTACAGTAGCCTACTATTTTAAACTCAAATGGGTCATTTAAAAATAAATATTCAATATTCATACTTTTTGTTTTTGATCCTATAATCCTATAATTAATGTTAATGTACAATAGAAACTCCAAACTGTGCAGAGAGATGACAAAGAGACTCCTCTTTAACTCAGTTAAATTTAACACTGAAAAAACTATGGTAAAGTGAAAAAACACCCATGATTAATTGCAAAATACTCCAGCAATTAGTTGCCAATCTGATTACGATTACTAAATTAGTTGGCATCTAATTGAATAATCAATTTGACTATGATCAATCGATTAACTGTTGCAGCCTTGCATAACACCACCATGCTGGTGTGTGTGAGTGAGTGAGCGAGTGCCCGAGATTGGAATTTAGCGTTAGGCTGCTGTCCACTCCACTGAAGTTCATATTAATGGTCATGGTTTTGTGTCTTCCAGTGATGTTCATGCGGTGTGTCTTTGGGATGATAAAGGCCCAGCCAAGATTCACCAAGCTCTCAAAGAAGACATCCTAGACTTCATCAAACAAGCCCAGGCTGTAAGTTACTCTGTACTGTACATGTGGTTACCATAGTGGAACATTTTGAAAATGTGTGTGTGAGAAAATGTTTAGTGTGGGTGTGTGCGTGAGCCCCTTTATTTGTGCTTGTGTAATGTGTATTGCTCACCAACAAAGATATGTCAAGCTACACTTTAGAAATGTTATTTATCTTATGGTAAACTGTCCAAAGGAAATTAATGAATGAATGATTTTATTTTCGGGTCTGGCTGCCTTTCGCAGCCCATCCCTCACAGGATTATTCAGACACACTTTACAATACATATTTCCTGGGCCAACACACTGACACAAAACTATTAAACAAAAAAAGAAATGAGATATCACACACTAATAATAATCCATTTGAGAAAGAGAGTGAGAGATAGAGAGAGAATGAACAGAAGATAGAGTTGTGTTGCGTTTAACTTATATATATATATATATATATATTGCCCTTGCCTGCACTAAACCATAAATTCTTTGTGTCCGTGTGTGTCATGTGTCCGGCAGAGGGTGCTGAGTCACCAGGATGACACAGCGCTGTTGAAGGCCTACATCGTGGAGTGGCGGAAGTTCTTCACACAGTGCGACATCTTGCCCAAGCCGTTCTGCCAGCTAGAGATCACCCTGATGGGCAAACAGGGCAGCAACAAGAAGACCAATGTGGAGGACAGCATTGTACGCAAGGTGAGACATGGGAGGAGGAGTAGGAGGAAGAGGGGAAGAAAGAAGTCAGCAGAAGGAGCCATACATTTACAGATGAATTGAATTTGCTCCTTGTGATGCTGGTGAACTTGGGACGGATGCTCGTGTTGTGATTCGCTCTGGATAGGAGCATCAGATGCCTCAAATGCACGAGTGATGTCATTGACTCGCCCATAGGGCTGGGGCGGTATGAATTATTTGTTATCGCGGTAATAAATCACTGATTACCGATGGTATGGCGGTATCGTGGTATTGAGCGATGCCTCAAAAATGAATACAAAATAAATAATAATGGGCACAGTAAGCGACTGGCTGACTTCTCAGGCATTGAAGGAAGCATGAGCTCAGTTCGGGGCTTTCCCCAGGTTGGCAGAGGGAGAGTAGCGCCCAGGATTAGAGCTTAGGCAATTGGCACCGCTGGGTCAAACATGGGTTACAAAATCGTTAAATAAAATAATAATAAACGCGGTTATGAACTCATACCGCTGTTATTGCACCCAGCCCTACTCACACAGTCTGCCATCACAAGCTGAAGGTGCATCGTAAAAAGTATGTTGTGTCCCACTCCCATTACCTTTCTGAAACGCACCCATTGCCCAATGCACTCCTGCAACACACCTGGCCCAGCGTTGGTGTAAAAGGAGGTGAAGGACACAAGAAACAACTCTAAGATACTGTACATCATACATTGTCCATGTACATCCAAACAAAGGAAGGAATCGCATTAATGTGTGTCAGGAGAATTCCGTCGGACATACAGTAGATGATTAGCAAATACTATTGACCACAACAGATCGAAAGTGTCATTGACGCGCGCGTCACTGATGCGTTGTGCACTGTGTTCTTCTGGATCGGACTACTGGAAGCATCAAATAGTATTAATATTCAGCTGCACCGCAATTATTAATTAATAATTTAAAACGTGTCTTACCGACCTAACCCTAACTGTCTTTGCCCCTAACTTTATTTCTCACTCTTTTTTTTCCTCTCTCTAACTGACTTTCTCTCTCTTTCTCCTTCCTCTCTTTAGTTGATGCTGGACACATGGAATGAATCAATTTTCTCCAACATCAAGAGCCGCTTGCAGGACAGCGCCATGAAGTTGGTCCATGCCGAGAGGCTGGGAGAGGCCTTCGACTCCCAGCTGGTCATCGGTGTACGGGAGTCCTACGGTGAGATCTGAGGCAACAACTGACTAAATGCCATAAGCAAAACCTCAGTGCCTTACCCCTCATCCCTAAACCTTTTTGACTTTTACTTTTATTATTATTAATATTTTTTACTATTTTGAAAAACGATTTTAAATAGTCAAATAGCTGACCTACAAGCTCACAATGTGTATGTAGATCGGCTAGTTGTTTTTCGAAATTGTAAAAAAAAAATAGGGCCCATACACTGCAACACATAAACATACTTTATAGTACATAATATCCTGCGTACTACTAACTACACTTTATGTACTCACTCCGCAAACAACGCTCAAATATACAGCTATGCCATTGCCATACTGTATATACAGTGGTACCACTAATGCATGCACACAAGGAAATAGAGTTAACATTAAACAGAGATTTACAAACATGCACAAAAATGCTTACAAATTAATATACAGTACAGAGGATAACCTCCCCTTCTGTTTTTCCCCTGCCGCCTTTTCCTATATCATATCCATCCAGTCAACCTGTGTTCCAACCCTGAGGACAAGCTACAGATCTACAGAGAGAACTTTGAGAAGGCCTACCTGGACTCCACGGAACGTTTCTACAGAACACAAGCCCCGTCCTACCTGCAACAGAACGGAGTCCAGAACTACATGAAATATGTAGGGAATAACAAGCACAGAATTTACAACCATTACATTGCAGCTCGGTATTTTTTGATACAATACAAAAGTGACAATATCCATGAATGTTAAATGCATGTATCTCGTGTTGTACTATACAATATGTATATTCAATTGTGGCACTCAACTAGCGCCAAAAGACACTTCACTGATTTGACACAGGTTTACTGACTGGCACTGTACTCCTTGTTCTCTGCAGGCAGATGCCAAGTTGAGGGAAGAGGAGAAGAGAGCACTTAGATATCTAGAAACACGTCGTGAATGTAATTCAGTCCAAGCAGTGAGTATTTCCACAGCCTTCCCAAATATTGAGTTTTTGTTTTTTGTTTAGCATATTCTTTCTGAATTTCTAAAATGTTCTTACATGTAAATCACATTCTTAATCCCATATTAAATGTCCAAACTGTCCAAAATTGCATATCCCCTAAACAAGGTTCCACGTACCTTAAACAACAGCCTTGAGAAACCGCCTCACCGCAATATGTTTTTTCTTGCTATATGTGGTACTGTTCATGAAATTAGTACTGTAATTCTAACTTGGAATGTAAAAGGAACCAAATTAAACCATGGCGGGTTGATTTTATTTGTTTGTAGTTCAGTTGTCTCTCTTTGTCAGCAGAGGAGACCTATAACCAATTTTAAAGTATGGACATTCTGTGTGAATTCTTGTGTTAATGTCCGATTCTTGTCTTTGTGATGTTCGGCCCCTTGTGTCCTAGCTTATGGAATGCTGTGTTAATGCCCTGGTAACGTCATTCAAAGAGACCATCCTAGCGGAATGTCCGGGGATGATCAAGCGGAATGAGACGGACAGTGAGTACTTTTAAAAGTGCCAACCGATCAGTGCATCAAATTACTAAAATATATATAAAAACTACAACAATTGCAGCAACAGATTACGTTTTAGCAGCATTGAGTGTGACTACCGCTGTGGGATAGAAGCTGTTATTGAATCTGCTTGTCCCTGACTTGATCACTCTGTACCGTCTGCCTGACGGCAACAGTTCGAATAGGGGGCGACCGGGACGGAAGTGTCTTTTTTTTTCTTTTTTTTAATTTACTTGCTATTTTGTAAACCATTTTTCACCCCTTAGTCAATTATCTAATGTGATCCTGGGCTTTACACACCCACTGCCAGCCTGGGGAGAGCAACGAACTTCATGCATGAGTGTCCAAATCACTTCTTTACACCTGTTTGGAATAACGTGTTCCTTCCACGCGCTACGTCCAACCAGGGAAACTCCCTGATCCTTTTCCCTCCATCAGGCGCCCCAGCTGGCCAGGGAGAGGCAGTTTAGAGACCAGGATTACTGCATGCTTTTTGTGAGGGTACCTACCCTAGGGGGCACGGGTAGAACATGCAAACTACACACAGAAAGGCCCTTTCGCCCACACTCCTCTCTCCCTGTGTAGAGCTGCACTTGATGTTTTCACTGATGGACAAGGTTCCCAACGGTATCGAGCCAATGCTCAAGGACCTGGAGGACCACATAGTCAACGCTGGACTGGCAGACATGGTGGCTGCCGCTGAGACTATCACTACTGTAAGTACACACACAGAGACTTGAATAAAGCTGTACTCTACTTGAGCTCAAACTAACCAGAAAGACGCCCTGAGGGCGAGAAACGTCCTCGCCAGAAAGTGCAAGCTAAAGCAACCGAGTTGCCGCGCCAAACGTTACGAAGTTCAATTGAGCCGACTCAGCCACTTTCAAGTTGCGACCCGATAAGCACAGAATAGTAAATCATGTATTGGCGAGGGCATTTCCCCCGACTACCACTCAAAGTCTAGCCTGACTTTTCGTTTCACTTCATTATCCTGACTGAAAGCCCTCCCCACGGCAGCAGTTTATGGGATGGGCGTTGTCAAAGCGGCAGTCTTCGGCGAACCAATCAGAATAGTAGGATCGCAGATGACATTTTTGTCAATCATGTGGCTATGGCTAACCCGGTTGCTAACCAAACAAACACAGCCAACGAGCGCTACTAGCATGTAAACAAAAGCGGTAAAATATGTCGGATGATGATGTTTATAAAACCTGACCCTTCTTTAAAGAAACTATTTATCATTTAATAGCCAGATACAGTTGCGAGTTATCGCAGTGAGGGGATAGCCATGTTTGTTGTTTGACGCTGTTGAGTGACGGGGCTGATGGCCAATCAGCTGCCCCAGTCGGATTTTCAACCGGGACTGACAGCACCATAGGCAGCGCCACCAGACCTGAATCTCCAGAAATGTTTTTAAGGTAGCGGTTTTAATGACGCAGCTTAGAGGCATTGTGTGACGGTCGCTCTCCATGGTGCTGAACTCAGCTCTCCTACTCTGGAGGCTGGAAAGTATTGACACTCCATAGTATTGACAGCATTGACACACGTTAAATTATATACACACACAATCCTGATCCTGAGATCCCGTCTATACCTAGGATCTGGGCTGCGGCTGTAGCTAGGCAGTTAAAAAAAAAGCTGCGAGGACCTAAACATTGAATGACACATGCACGCACAGCAACTACCGCTCCTGGCTCCTACACAGTAAACAACCTCATGGGGTTATTTGAGGAAAGGGTTATCATGTTTTTGTTTGTGTGTGTCTCTCTCTCTCTCTCTCTCTCTCTCTCTCTCTCTGTGTCCAGGACTCTGAGAAGTATGTGGAGCAGCTGCTGACTCTGTTTAACCGGTTCAGTAAGCTAGTGAAGGAAGCGTTTCAGGACGATCCCCGGTTCCTCACAGCCAGGGATAAGGTCTGTCGTTCCACCCTAACTTAACTTACATCCACAACTCTTTCAGCCCTCTTTTCCACTGGGGTTGATGAACCTGTGCAGTCCTTATTTTCCAGCCTAATATTTCTAGAACCAAAGTTCTTTTGGTGGAAAAGGGAGAGGTCCCATGCACCCGAAAGATATATCTTTCTAGTTTCTAGACCCTACCTTTTGGTGTCTAGTTAATGAAGTTTGATGTTCTCAGAGCTAATTATTGTCCCATATGTTTTTTTTATACCATATATTGTATTATTATTATTATTATTATTATTATTATTATTATTATTATTATTATTATTATTATTATTATTATTATTATTATTATTATTTATTTTTTGTCTTTGCATGATGAGTTGATTGATATGAAGATTGGCCATGGTTCCATCCTGTGTAGTGCATACAAACGCAAATAAACACAAAACATTTAAAAATTGGTTCCATGAATTGAGTTATTTTGGTGGAAAATATGCATTTGTATTACTATTAATTGTTCACTGCTCCATTAAGTCTGTGTGGAGAGATGCTCAGTAATTTATTTATAACTTGTTTGTGTGTTATTCTCCATTTCAATAGGCGTACAAAGCTGTTGTCAACGATGCAACAATATTTAAGCTGGAGCTGCCATTGAAGCAGAAGGGGTGAGAGAAACACTGTTTTATATTAATTGGTGAATGAGACATGTCAGGTTTTAACAACGTGCTGCAGGGGGTTTTCTTTGGTTAAAAAAAAATCTGAATTATTTTGTGGACCCCCTGGCTATGCGTGGTCCGTGGACCCCACTTTGGGAACCACTGGTATACAGTGGTTCCAGTGCAAACCACACAAAAAGGAAGTGCAATGTAAAATGAAGAAACTGTTACTGAGACGGGTGATGCGTGATTTGCTACTCTGGTAGCGTTCTTTGGAAGGGAGTAGTTGGAACAGGGTATGGGCAGGGTGGCTGATCAGATTCAGATATTATAAACAATAATTGCTTACTTTCCTTTTCAGGAATTAAAAAGCAAATATATGGATTAAATGAGAGGGACGTTAAGTATTTTCAGTCAAATTGGGTAATAGATGTTTTTCTTGAGAATGGTAGACAGACATGGGAGAATATTGAGTGTTTTGTATTTAAAGACATGGGAGAATATTGAGTGTTTTGTATTTAAATACATGGGAGAATATTGAGTGTTTTGTATTTAAAGACATGGGAGAATATTGAGTGTTTTGTATTTAAATACATGGGAGAATATTGAGTGTTTTGTATTTAAAGACATGGGAGAATATTGAGTGTTTTGTATTTAAAGACATGGGATAATATTGAGTGTTTTGCATTTAAATTGTAAGTGCACAGTTGTGTTTACACCTATGATTTGTCTTTTTCAAAATATAGAGGAAATAAGACATCCAACAGGTAGGCAAATAACTTTTTTCATCTTTAGTATATAAAACAAATCACACTCGTTGAGTGAGGGGCGCTCTTACCATCATACAATTCATACATCATCACATTCCAGCCAATCACGTTCGCCGTCCTCACTTTTTATCCTCACCTTTTAAGCCCTCAGCCAATCAAATCATCGCTATGGGGTACACACAGACACACCAAGCTGGGCATAGGAGGGGCTAGGGCCCCTCAAAAAATGGAAAAACAAAGAAGCACCTTCCCTTCAAAATTGTAAATCACTAACAATGGTGGAGGACAGTAATGAAGAAAAACAATGTAATGAGCTCAATGTATGAGAGACTGTAGGTGCAGTGGGGCTGTCGTTTCACCCAGAAGTTAAACCCTAAGGAACCTATTGTTTGTTTGCCTTTTCTTATCTTTTAGAGGTGGGGTGCCCTTCTTACTGTATATCTCTGATGTCGGAAAGAAACCACCCAACTCCAAAATGTTCATTTTTCAGGAAATTAAAAATAAATATATATTTTTTTCAGGAAATGAAGAAAACTGCTTTTTAGTATTTCATTGGTTCAATATTTTTTAACCAACACACAGACATAAAGGTTGTTCAACAGCATTTATGATTTATGAAAAAGAAGAATATAAGAAAGAAAACACTCAAAAAATGGAGTTAGATGTTTTCTCCCTGACAGTGATGTGTGTTTGTTTGTTTGTTGTATAGGAGTGTGTGTGTGTTTATGTGTGAGTGAAAAAAATCTAAATGTGTAATGTATTGAAAAACCAATGCTGTCTTTTTTGTTTAAATTATTGATAAGTATGCTGTACCTTGTACTCAATCACTCAATAAAAAAAAAAGTAGTACGGTAATAGTAATATTTAGTAATAGTAATGTGAAGTATACCATGAGTCATTAAAAGGGCTAAACATGCCTGACTGCCATTATTATGGTAGTTTCACTAGTACAATCTATGTGCGTGCAGCTATGGCCCAAACCGTACCAAGGCAACTCCTGGCAGCAAAACGGTTATAAGGAAAAACATTGCGGATAATGCAACTACTCGCAACCGTTTGGTTGCAAAGAGTTGCATGGCGAATCATGGCGAACATAAGTAATTGTTTTATGCATGTGTATCGCCATGTACTCTGTCTGTCTCTGTAGTGTTGGTCTCAAGACTCAGCCAGAGTCAAAGTGTCCTGAACTGCTGGCCAACTACTGTGACATGCTGCTGAGAAAGACTCCTCTCAGCAAGAAACTCACCTCAGAGGAGATAGAGCTTAAACTCAAAGAAGTGGTGAGTGGCTGACTGGTTTGCTACAGTATAACAACAAGCCACATGCTATCTGACACAAGCGGATAATGTCATGTATTTTAGGACTAACGTGGCATAAAGGCTGTATATAATTATACAAATCGTATAGTAGAAAGTAGAAATGTACAGTGTGTCAGGTGAACTCCCAATTTGTTTATCAGTAAGAATCACTGGTAGCACTCATTGATTTTTGAGAAACTGGATTTGCAGTGTTGGCTAAAATGACAAAAAAAAATCCATTGTTTATTTCCAGCTGTTAGTGTTGAAGTATGTCCAGAACAAAGATGTGTTCATGCGCTACCACAAGGCCCACCTGACCAGGCGTCTCATCCTGGACATCTCAGCAGACAGTGAGATAGAGGAGAACATGGTGGAATGGCTCAGGGTGAGTTAGTTAAGGACCCCTAACCCCACCCTACAAGTTCATAAAGGTTTGAGTCCTTCCAGGGTTAGACCCTTAAAGACACCACCCCTTTTGGGATATTATTGATATTATTGTTGTACTAGCTTTGATTGTCTTTCATTGGTATTTTAATATTTAATGGGTACATTGTCTTTCTTTTCATATTGCCTATTTGTTCATAATATGCCGTGTGTAGGAAGTGGGGATGCCAGCGGACTATGTGAATAAGCTGGCCAGGATGTTTCAAGACATCAAGGTGTCAGAGGACCTCAACCAAGTCTTCAAAGAGATGCATAAACACAACAAGTTGGCACTGCCAGGTACCATATTATCATGGCTTACATATTATTTCATAATGTACTTTTTATACTTGGGTGTGAATGATACAACCCTTTTTACACTAGAATGGTTTTCATCGAAAACGGCAAAATAAATTATTGTTTGCTGGGGTGCCTTTAGACGAGAATAGCGTTTTCAGGTCGTGAAAACGTGAAAACACCTTCCAGAGTGGAAATCTTTGAAAACGCTGTATTCTCCCGTCTCCATGTAAACAGCCAGAACGATGAATCTGAAAAACCTGAGCCACAACATGGCTCACGTGGTCTCACAACGCATATGTTTATTATATTGATGCAGAGCCGTAGGTGATATTTGGATATATCCAACGAATGCAATGATGTGACTAGCGATGGTGAGTGTTAACACTTTGACTACTAAAAAAAAAAGCAGCGTTTTTGGTAGACAAAGTGTTAACAGTTCAGTTCAGTTCGTTTTATTTTGGTCATAAGTGAACATTACAACCATGATAACCATGATGGAAACGTATGATAGGTAGTGCACAGCACAGTGTTTCTTCTATTACATAGCTGACTGGTCCTATCTGGCAGTCCGTCATCGCCACCTAGCGACCCGGCATGGCATGGCATGAATAAAAAAAAATGTGAATGCAATTGGACTTTGCTGTTTTATCTGGAGACCGCTGCCATCTAAAAGTGGCCTGAGATAAGCCGCTGTCCAAGAGAAAAATAGCAAGAGGGGCCAACTTGCCTTACTTCCCGGTTTCTGTGTGAAGGGGCGGGTACAATATTAGGAGACCGGAAGAATGTTGGAGTATATTCATTTCCAATGGGAGAATGAACGTGAACACAGCTTATGATCCATTCCTTAACTCCATAGGATTTGTGTACTATTT
>OOFJ01133094.1:0-12687 GCA_900323375.1 Benthosema glaciale | reverse complement strand
AAGGATCTTCTACACACTGGATTTTATAGTGCCCCCCCTCCTCCATCCCCGCCCTGTTGATTTGTACCTTCACTCTATTTGCCAGGAGCAGCTTTCATCAAAATTGACTGAAAAGTTCCCAAAAGTTTTTATTGTAAGAATAACATGTGGGAAAACAACGGATAAAGGTCTAGGGCTATACTGTATACACGCCATGTGAGCCAAAAATAAGACAAGCTTATCTGAGAACATCTGAACTCTCAAGTCTCTGTGGGTCATATGGTCAAATGATTTGGGTTCAGGGTTCTACTTCAGTTTAAACTTTATGCATCTGGGACATGGAAACAAAAGATATCTGTGTTGTGTTATTCTACCATACTGTATGTAGTACAATTCTTGAGTTGTAGCCTAGCCCTTTTGAACAGAATTTCAAAGAATATAAGACACCAGCTGAGATCTAAAGGTGCAACCATCTAAACTTTGGATGGTTGCACCTTTAGATCCCGACTTTTTCGGCATACTTTAGATTCTAAAGTATGCAGAAAGAGTCGATCCCCAGTTATAGAATTTGATTGTAGTAGGCCAAAACCTTCCAAAAAGTGCAAAGTCCGCCCGGTGTGAGAGGAAAGCTAAACAGATCACAGAAGTATCAGTGTCTATATGTTCAAACACAAAAGGTCCATCCTGCTATGACCTCTCCTATACCCCTCTGCCCCCCCGTACCCCTACTGTGTCATTTACCCCCAGTTTCTAAACGCTTCCTACGGACGGAGTGGAATCTGCTCAGAGGTGCCTGGGCTTTGTGGCGGAAACATAATTAAAGTGGTGAAAGATGTAAAAGGTAGAGAATGGGGATGACATCAGGCCAATTTCACACTTGGCACTCGAATGGCTAGGTCCAAGCCAGGACTCTTGCCTCGCAACGTAGATCAAAGCCCACTGTCATCGCACCAGTGCAGGAGAAAGGACACCTAACTATGCTAATCCCCAGGACGAATATATTTTAATCTTGTTAGAATACAAGTTAATGCTGTGGCTCAGTGACTGAACGTTTTTCGGCAAAGATGAGAGCCAGAGACAGAACCACTTTCACCATTTTCTACATGAGCTGCCCCTGTACAGCACCGGCCGAACAGACTGGTACAAGCTTCTTTTGGCCAAATTCGAAACTCATCAGCTGCATCTATGGAGCAGATACCATTCATACACAGAAGCAACCGCTTTCATTACGAACAATGTTGGAACAAACATCAATCCCAGTGGACGTGTCAGTGACCCTGTCTGAAACCCCACCAGGTCACCTAACATGCAAAGGAAATGAGGATTTTGTGGTCTAGTTTGTCCTCTCTCACACCGAGCGCTCCTTTCTCAATAGCACCTTGGTAACCCTTGATCTCTCATGTATGGAAGTCAGGGCGCTGGGGCCTGCAGAAGTTGACTGGCCAGACAATAGCAAGCGGATGCTTTCTGGAAGAGTCACACTCAGGCAACTCTCATTTCACACACCGTGTTTGAGTGAACCTTGTTAAAAAAATAAATTAAATAGAAAAGTTGCAGGAATTTTCAATCGAGTATGTTCTGCTTGCTCCAGGAACAAGGCAATGCTACTTTTGAGGGTAGCCTCGCTAGCCCCTCCTACGCCCAGCTTTGAGGGTTTGTGTAAACAAACATTGAATACAAAAGTGTGTAAACACAAACATTGAAGACAAACATGAGGACAAACATGAGGACACAAATTGTGATTGGCCAGAATGAGATGAATGATGGTAAAGAGCGCCCCTCACTTCACATGGGTGTGATTTTTCCCGCTGTGTGTGTTATATACTTTCCCTAAGAGTGGACATTTGTGTTCTTCAAATGCAATGATAATGTGATACGACGGCATGGTAAACAATAAACATCACCAATAACTTGAACTGGTAGCTCTACTACGCTATATCGCATTCGGTTAGTGATGGACTAATCTGCTTTTAATCAAAGCATCTGTTTAAATCCCTCTTTAGATGAAAGTCGCAGCAGTTAGTTTTTTCAATCATACATATTTTTCAGTGGATTACACCAAATATAAAGGTGAAATTACTTTGTAATCAGGTAACGGACAGCAAGTAACAGTAAAACAGCCCAAACTCTTGTAACACCCTTCAAGGCGATTTTGTAGAAAGAGAAGGTCACAGCTGAAACTGATGTGAAATGACGAATGAAAGCATACATTAAAACTAATGTTTTTCCATTAACTGATGGTTCTGAGTCTGACTGAGGGACATCCTGAAACAAGTACTTATTATGTCAATGATTTTAATGAATTGTCTGATATCTTTTCACTGTCCCACAATGAAAATGTTATATGAATGATAATGTAGTTAATGTTATGATTAACAATGAATGATAATGTTGAACCTAACAATAGCAAAACCTAATTACAGACATTTAAAAATGTTAACTGTTAAGTACCCAAATTACATACCGGTAAGTGTCATAAAGAGTTAACTGCTTTCTGAAATATATATTTATACTTAACCAATTATTTCTCTCTCTTGTTTTGATCACTATAGTACAAAAGACAATTCTCATTGATTTCCTCTTCTCGGCCACCTTTGTGACGCTTGTGACAGCGATTACATTGTTTCTTAATATTGTTTTCTTGAAACAAATCTGTGCCGTCATGTTATACTGTACCTGGCCTATTTGACTGCAGTTTGATTTGTTGGGCAAAACAGAGCTAGACAGGGTCAAGGGCAAATCCGACTCACCTCAGGCCCCCAGGTCTCTCTGGGGGCTGGCCTGTCACTCACTCTGTGGTTAAGCATCATGGCTGACAGAGGCACAAAGAGAGAGCTCGACGCTGCATCAACACCAGCAACATCATCGCCCAAACCTATCCTTGGAATGACATCTTCCTCCTAGTCAACCACCCAACCATCCTCTGCGCTGGGGGGGATGGGGGGAGGGGGGGGACAGAGATGCACATTCACATAAACAGCCAATGAAACAGCCTATATGTCATAGCATGAGCAGGGATGCCTAAAAATAGAGATTTTCTTCCGTCCCCATTTAACCTATATGATTTTCAACATATGATCGGTGCATCCTATGGATATTAGTCACAATTACATTGCGGCCACTTCTGTATTGGTTTAAATTCAATGGCGGCGATGCAAAGAAGGAAAAGGATAACATTTTTCGAAGGGTTATTGAAACTGGATTTACAGTAGAAACATCCGCAAACCATTTCATATGGATCTCTCGCTCATTAACGCAGCATGTGTTGTGTTTAATTGGTACTGTATAAGGCGATGTACAGAACCATTTGACAAAGCGCATAGGATTTCCATGATCAAGGTCCATACTATTCTACTCCAAGCATGATTTGTTCATTAAAAATGAATAGTAGTCACAGAGATACAGTGATACTGCATGGACAACTTTGGAATACAAATGCTGCAATGTACCATACTGACAGGCAGGCCATATTCTATGATACTCAGAAAAGAAACCGTCTGGATTATGTTATGTACAAAAATAAAGTGTAACTAAACAAACAAACACCGTCCACCGCCCATATTCAAGTGATACCTCTTGTCTGACGCCTCTATTTAACAGGTAAATGTGTGTTGGTGAAGGGAAATAAGGCACTCCATATATTTAAGTAACTCAGAATGTAGTTGAACTAACTAACTAACTAACTAACTAACTAACTAACTAACTAACTAACTAACTAACTAACTAACATAACTAAATAACTAAATGTACTCACAGCTGAGGAAATACTTTACCAAATGAAAACTTTGTTCCCCGAACCCAGTAACTTTATGTGGTCCCAAGCCAATATAATACCCACTCCCTGGAGAACTGTACAACAGCACCAAAGGCTCAAATCCATAATTTGGCATTCCAATAAATGGCAGCCTGCCAAAGCACATGGCAAAATGTTCCCAGAATCTCTCCATTCTCCAATTCATGACCATGGAGCTCAACATGTGCATCTCTCACCCCAGATATCGTTTACAATTTGAGAATATCGTAACCAAGTGGTTTTTGACTGTTGTGGCTGGTTGGAATACACTCAGGAATCACCTGAAAATCCATTTGTTAATGAGCGAACTAATTGTAAAATACAGAATGCTATTTAACAGGGCACACTGTACTATAGTACCATTCGCTGCAGGCAAACGACACTGAAAAAGGCACGGCTGATTCCATCGTAATCTACGTGCCATTTATGTTATCTAACTGGACATACTACAGTAGTAGAAGGCAGAAGCATATAAGGACGGCCTATGGCTCAGTCGAGCGCGCCTTATCCCATTGTAGTGGGCGTCTCTCTTTTCTCCCCTCACTCACGTTGCTGCATGGTGCCATTTTACTGTTCCATGAGTGGCAGGCGAGAGGGCGGGGTGGCAATGGCAGCCATCATGGCGGAATCACAACACCCACTACTGCACAGAAACAGCCTCTGTATCCGCTGCTGGCTATACCGCCATGGAGATATCGTATGTTCTAGATTCATCAAAGACAATTATCACCACCATCAGGCTACATACATTGTGATTCAGGGGCAAGGACAATGAATGGTTGCTGTATTTGATAAGAAATAGAGAATAGCACGATCCACAAGCAATATTCCATTACGCACGCCGTTAAATATTTCAGAAAATATTGACCAAAAATTTATATATTTATAGTAGTGGCTGCGAGAATATCCTTAATGCAATCATATTAAATTAAATGTTATAGAATTATCCCTGAGCGGAAAGAAGAAGAAAGAAAATTTGCAAATGTACAGTATATATATATATATACACAAACAATCTGTACTTTTTTTTTTACTTTTATGAAGATTTGATACGTTATCAGCATTAATAATCGCCAAGTTGCACACCTCTGCAGCATTGTATTATATGGTCAAATATTTTTACTGTGACCATAATATGCTGTATAGGCCCTATAGGTACACAGTACTGTACCATCAATCAAGGTTGAAAAACATTATATTAAAATATAAACAGGAGTTGTTTTGAAAATGATTATATAATATAACATTTCTTTGCAATATATTTTAAAACTACAATTGTGTCTACTCGTCACATAGTATATTCAATGTTTACTTACAGAAAATCTGTTGTCCGAAATGTCCAAAATGACATTAAAAAAAGAAGTTTGATGGATTGAGATCTTGATGGATAAAAATAAACTTGCTTACAAGATACTACAATCAAGCAAGTAAGCAAACACACAATATGTTTTGGGGAAAACAGTGTCGTTGTCATCCCCCCAAAGACAGTCATGGAAATCCTTCATAATCATGTGGTCCAGGTGGAGGTTTGAAAAGATTGGAATATTACACACGAAAATAAACCCAAAGGTGGTTTTGCCAATATATTCATTCTCATGGTCCCTTCGGGAGATGGTGTAATATGTGGGTCACAGCCATACCCCAGCCTATTTTCCCCACCCCCAACCCTGGAAATTACGGAAGAAAAAAAAAAGTCCAGTGACCAGAGTGACTCTTAACCAACTAAATTTAAGGGCAAAGTTCAGCATGTCCCCTTGGCAACACCCTGGAAACGGGCAACGGTGTCTAGACAGGTCATGGTATCACCCACCCCCCTAAAACCCCGGAAGGAGGTGTCAGCAGCAGCCAAGTACAGGGTAAATAGGATAGAGGGGGGCGGCCTTTGGCCCCCGTGAGGTCGGATCACCACCTCCACCCTCCGCTGATCAAAGCGTGAGGATCATCCGTGCCAGGACCTCGGTCAAAGGGGGCAGGGTCGGAGAGATGAACTCTGCGTTTCTGTAATCTGGACGTGTCCAGACCCAATTGTCTTCTTTCACAGCCCAGAATGGACCCTTCCGGTGCCACTGATTACATTAGGGAGGAGAGCCTCCTTTCACATGGGGCACCCAGACAAAAGAGGCGCTTCCTTGCCCCCTCCGCCATCTGGTCCGAAAAATGGGAGAAAAGGTCCCAGGAAAAGAATAAGAACGGCACACAGCCTCACAGCACTTTAAATGAAAAGGGATGCTGTTTGAATAGATGGCAGGCTGGGCAGATAAGCAAACATACAGTAAACCCTTATGCATTTACACAGAGACTGGAACCCAATCTGCATGAGCAAATAAGGCTCTGATGGGCTCTGATAGACAGGCTATAGAAGGGGCTTGAGCAGAAATTGATTTTCGCTGTGCATGGAGCAGCTATAGCTCAGCTATACTCCAACACATGTATATTAATGCAGATCTTTTAAACCCAAAGGCCGTTCATCAAGTCAAATTAATGTATGGCACACCATAACCAGGTCCAGGTGGGAGTGTCATAAACAGTGTGTGTGTGTGTGTGTGTGTGTGTGTGTGTGTGTGTGTGTGTGTGTGTGTGTGTGTGTGTGTGTGTGTGTGTGTGTGTGTGTGTGTGTGTGTGTGTGTGCGTGTGTGAACGCGCACACACACCCACACCAAAACACACGCACTCACACACCAAAACACAGATCAATTCATACATTCCATGACCGAAGAGGAGCAGGAGGTAGAACATCTTGTTTTGCCTGCCCATTACTCAAACATAGAGAAAGAGAAATATCAATATCAACAGTTACCAGTAACTTAACCACATGCACCACTGCGTCCCCAGTCAATTGAATGAATACATTCTAATTATTCTTTCTTTATACATGTCGCTTTGCAAAGCTTGCAGATTGCCTATTTTTGGCGAAGAGAATAGTCCAAGTACTGTACATAGCTAAGCTAACTCAGGTCAAGTTTAGAGGGTTTAAGAGATTTAAAATTACATTTCCTATGGTCCTTCTCCTCTTAACAACTAACAACTTTTTGTAATTTATGTTCTCTAACACTGCTGATACTTTTTACCCATAATGTCTCAATTAAATCTTTAAGTTTAATTAGTCCTGACTTACAGTAATAAACAGTCTGTTGGTTTGTTCTCTTGAATCCACGTTATGAATAATTCTTACTGTTCTTTCCTGCCATATAACGATGGCTTCATGTTGCTCATACATGTTACCATGCACTTCCACTGTAATTAAGATATGGCAAAACAAGTGAGCAGTACAGCATTCACAGTGCGTTACTTTGCTCTTTGTTGGGGGAGACAAATATACTCTTACACCTTTGTAAGAGTATATACACATTTCATAGGCTCCGGCCTGACAGCGCGGTGCGCGTTCGAGTCCCGTTCATGACGACCTTTGCATCATATTCAAATATATCAAAATATATATTCAATATCATCTCCATAGAAAATACATTTGTTCAAATTTAAAGTTCAAACTTCAAACCATCTTTTGAGTTTGACCATTTATGTAAAAAGTGTATGCTTCAAGTCCTAGCCTTGTGGGAATCTCAGATGTATCACCAGCAAAAAGTGTCCAATCCAGTATGACGTCATAGCAAGTCTATTAACCTTTTGTGTCAACCCAAACATTGAAGACGAAGGTGAGGACGCAAATAGTGATCTGCCGGAATGAGAGGATGTATGATTCTGTATGATGATAAGAGTGCCCCTCACATCACACAGGTGTGATTTTTAAGTATCACATGTTCAATATCTACGTAACCACTAAGCGTTTAGGCCCTTAGTTTTCACCAGCTGCTTGAAGCGGCTGGTTAGTGATTACCTATGAGAACTTCACGCCCAGTTGACATGCTACTCATAGCGACGAGCAGTTCTGCTTGCCGATTGGCTGCCTCATCTCTAGGCAACAACACTCTATGCCACAAGCCGACCTCTCAGCCATGGGATGCTATGCCGACTGGCAGCCTCGTCTTTTTAATGCTATCGTAGGTTCCTACCTAAACGACTGCGCTGAAACTGACACAGAGGCAGTCATAGTGGACCCCTCATAGTGGACCCCTGCAGATAATGACTAAAACTGCACTCTGCCGAGTGCCAACTCGCAGCCTACCACAGTACTTGCGCTCTGCTCGCGCAAGTAATAAGGTAATGAAATCGCGACTGTGTTTGTTTTGTCGTGGGACGGGACATGTTTGTTTTGTCCCGAATCTTGATTGGTTGGATTAGTTGATGATGTAATGGTGGTGTAATTGAGATACTAATCTTTGTTGGTCGAGAGTGCCCCTGTATAAATAAAACTACCTTTTATTCTCCCTTTAAAAACCTTGTTGATTTCAATGATGTCCTGATATTCATGTGCATTTAATTTAAGAATGTGGAGGGCTTTAACCTTGTTATGATGTAATGGTGGTATCTACGTAATATGTGTGATGAAGACAACAAGATATGTCACAAGACATATCTTGTTGCGTGGTAGGGTAATTGTAGTCAGGTTTAATCAGTAACAGTGTATGTGAGAAAGGCCAGTTAAATACAAGAAGATATTAGTTGTATATGTCACAAAATGTAGAAATTAAGTGAATGCTTGGGCTCCCACGTAGGCCATGTATGGCCTACTTGTGTGCAATGCGTAAATTGTCACTCGGCAGAGTGCAGTTCTAGTTAATTGATGTAATTAATTTCTTTCTGTCTTAGTTTTGCACCTTCAACTGTATTCCCTGACACGAATGGCTTGTTAATCTGCCATAGCACAGTTTACATAGAACATTTATAAGTTTACAAGATTAACAGGGTCTTAAATGATGAAGCCCTTGATCATGAATGTTATCTTCGTTAATGAGGAGGATCTGATGAAATTGCTCATTCTGATATTATATACCGTAGGGTATTGGAGCAAAACAACAATTACAACAAGAAAACACAATTCGATATTAACTGGAACTGGTAATGTGGCTTTCAAAGTGCAACAGCATGCATAGGCCAACATCAGATTATAAAAGATACCCAAGGTCAGTAAGTTCAGTGTTAGAATATCCTGTGTGACATGATCCATTCATGGGTAAGACCCACATGGTCTATTGTCCTTTTAATCTGTCTGTAGCTGCAACTGCAGAGGTGTAATAGACCAACAGCACAGACAAGCACTCAGCCTGCACAAGAGTAATGCTTTTGTTGTATTTGTTTATCCCACCTATCCCATGGTTTTAGATATCTGTGTCATGCTAACGACAACCCTAGGACATTTTGTTGGTTATGTGATATTTTTTTAATGAATGACTTCACTAAATCCTAGGATCTGTAGTCGTTCATCCCAATTACTCACTTTGGTTGAACTATAGCATGATTATTAACATAACATGATGTATACTAGTGTTGATGATGCCAATGTGGTGTGCCTTCAATTGTATTGACTAATTGAACAAACAAGGACCACAATGGAAACAACACCTCTGTACTATTTGCAAACTGATTGAAATCAATCAATCAATCAATCAATCAATCAATCAATCAATCAATCAATCAATCAATCAATCAATCAATCAATCAATCAATCAATCAATCAACCAATCAATCAATCCAATCAGAAACAGAAAAAAGCTCCACTTCTTAAAGGTTGCTATGAATCTTATTATATTGTGTTTGAATATTTATGGGCAACAACTATTTTGTTAAACTGCTCAAAAGCAGTTTAATGAATGAATTACAATATATTGTAATATTTAACCATTGTTTCACTTAGTTTCAGCATCACTATTAAAAACAGAAAAAGCTCATGAGATAGAAGTATTGCTCTCCTCGTGGGCACATCACTACTTCACATTCAGAAGCCAAACTGGCTCAACTTTGACAACTACGGTATCTTTTCAGCCATGAAGTTACTCCTTCAAATCAATCCCAAAGTCTTCTTCTAGCAACAAACCCTGTCCCTACCGCCTACACTTTCTTTTTCTTTTCTTTTTTTCTTCTTTTTTTGAGCGACAATCACAAATCACCCGACATATTATGCATCAGAATAATTCTGTGCTAAAGCTACAACAATTGGCAAGAAAGAAAAATTGTTCTGTCACTGCCTTACTCCAAGCCCCAGCAATGTGCCCCAGTCCATTAGGGGATACTTATCATAAGACATTCAAAACACCAATTAAAACATACATAACTCTTACCCAATCAGTCAAGCAGTCTATAAGCACCATGGCACAACCAACAGATGTGAGGCATCAGGCAGCATGGCTGTTATTATCCCTTTGCTTCCACCTTTTCTTTTCATCTTTGAGTCTCCGTTCTTCATCTGGCTTTTCTCCTATTAGAGTTCTGAAATAGTTCCCACTCGTTCCTTCAGACCTTCCAAGTGTTTCCTTTCCCGAACGGGACCCCTGCTGTGCCCCAAAAAGTTTTTCCTTTTTTTCCCCTATTCCATAAATAAAATAAATATGTCAAGCGGTACAATATTTTGATCAGAGTATTGCCAGCTTCACACTGAATTATGTATACCGTATAGCAATGGCAAGGTGGTCAATTTTTTTTCTTTTTAATCCTATGTGTACAAAAGTTGAATAGAAAATGAGTGTAACTAGAGGTTTCAAGGTCTTAAAAGTAAACACCTGCTACACATGTGATAACAGGCTCTTCTTAATCTGCATACGATCGATACAAATATTTTAAAAGTGTTTCGGTGGTGGATTTTGACCTGAAGTTCATACCAAGTAACTTTAGAAAGGATTTCTAGTTTACACAGACTATAATACATATGCACTGTATTCCCACAGGTGTGCGGTTCGGAAACATTTCATTTCAAGGACCCCAAGTTCGGTATGCATTTAGGCCATCAACCTCCACCTCTCTGGAGAGTTACAGTCTTGTAAGGGTCAATTTAGCTGTTGATCCCTCTCAAAGACCCCGGGGGGATCCTGGACCCCACTTTGACAACCACAGACAAATCAGCGCAGGCTCTTGACACAGCAGCATTGGTTGCCTACACCTGGCCTACAGGTTCAGCATAGCAGCAGTCCATGGGTCTAAGTTCAGACAGATCCAAGTTGAACCACTGTATTATTTTTTTCCCCCTTACCTACGTTTGTATTATGTAGGTTATGAACAGTAACCCAATGACCCATCAATATACCTGTGTATGCCATTCAATTCAGTAACTTTGCTCTTTAGTCTTTCATCTGAAAATCCAACACATAAAAGACAATACAATATACTCTGTATAGAAGGATTGACAGAGAGAAAGACATTGCATCACACACACACTGTATCAAGGTTTGGACTCCGATGAAGACGCTATAGTATTGAAACGTTAGAAACGTTAATCATGTTTGCAGTCTTGTTTATTGATTACGTAATCTAAACAATGAAAACTTTAGTCATGCCTGTCTTTCTCTGGGTTAGACCTTCTGCGGTGATGTTACCAAAAGTGTTTTATTGATCTGTTTGTCCATTTCTGAGAGCACCGGGACTCTGAAGAAGCTGGCAGAGGCGTGTGTGAGGTAAACTAACACTTGATGGTTTCGATTAATAGACTCAGAAAGTTTTCTTTTGCCTTGTTTACAATAAGACAAAGGTTTTTCCAAATCACTGAATGCTCCTTTAATTGGGAAATTCTGTTTCAGCTTCTCTCAGCTGATTGCTGCTCAGATGGTCATAATTAGGGACACTTGGGGAAGACCTATGTTATTTTTTTATAATATCATATTATAAATCTGATACTCTATCTAAGAACGAGTGGTAGAGGTGAAAAAATACATAACTCCCTCCCGAGCCCACCACAGCTCTGACGTGTCTCATGCTAAATTGATTATTTTCGAAAAGTGATGTTCGTTTCGTCCCAAATGGGCTGACATAAAAAGGCGAACTAACAGAGCACGCTCTGAGCTGTGCTCAGGATGGAGGCATGCAACTTTTGACCTCTACCACATCTTCACCTTTAAGGCAAGAAAATGGAATTCTCCTTTAAGTGTCTTGCTCAGAGACATGGGCAGGCCAGGATGCAAACTGGTGACCTTCTTCTGACTACCGGACAGCCTCTCTACCCACTCAGTTACAAGCTGCCACCTGGGGCATTCATCAGCAGACTACAGTATTACAGTCAATCTGAGAAGATATTCCATGCACTTCATCATACCGTAGGTTCATAGTTCTTTTCCTGGTTGACATAGAATTACATCCATCTACGATATTCACCGCTGTCTCTCTCCAAGCTGTCAGATATTTCCTACTGTCTCAATAGCAGGATAATAAACAGAACCCCCAAGTGTAATGGACTGCCCACTTGGCTGGGAAAAAATATACATAATAATAATATTATAATACTTTAGAAGTCTTGGAACTGGAATATATACTACAACCAGTAACAAACAGTAATGTCTTTGAATTCCATACAGGTCCATACAGGATATGGCCCTGAACCTATACTTCTATTCATCCAATCACAAACCACAAGTGATGCCAAGTGCATGTGCATGTGTGTGTGTGTGTGTGTGTGTGTGTGTGTGTGTGTGTGTGTGTGTGTGTACACCATGGCCAGCGATCGGCAGGAGGGCAAAAGCGGAGATACAAGGACCAGCTCAAAACAGCACTGAAGAGGTGCGGAATTCCGCACACCCAGCTGGAAAGTTCTGCCTCAGAACGTCCTTTATGGAGGCAGCTTTGCCATTCTGGACTTCAGCGTTTTGAAGAGGAGAGGAGTGAGGCAAGGGAGAAGAAGCGCCAGAAGAGAAAGATGACCACTACAGCCAAGGCCCCAACAAACACTGTCTTCATATGCCCTCACTGCAATAGACCATGTGGCTCTCGGATTGGACTACACAGTCACCTCAAAACCCACCAGCAGAAGAAGTAGAAGTCATCATCGGATACGATGGACTACCATAAGCAAGTAAGTGTGTGTGTGTGTGTGTGTG
>OOFJ01133092.1:0-10356 GCA_900323375.1 Benthosema glaciale | reverse complement strand
GGCTAAATATGTATTTACCGTATTTACAAAATATTATGGTTATTTATTTTTTTATTATTTACTATAGTCCTAATAAACCCCAGGAAATTACATCTGGTCACAAAGAAATCACGAGATCTACTGAATGTGTCAAACTGACATATTGAGCCATATAACACAGTATGGCAGCCCCCAATAGTACCCCCTTCACATTCAGTAGATCCAGTGATCTTCATGTGGCCAGATGTAATTTCCTGGGGTTTATTAGGACTATAGTAAATAATTTTAAAAAATCGCCATAATATTTTGTAAATAAATACATATTTAGCCCCATGTTCGAATGCCCCCGCCCCCCTGTCAAAAACAGCTAAAATCCCTAAAACGAAAGAAAGCAGCAAAGAAAAAACAATTAACACTCATCTTTTACTTTCTCTAATAACAACCTAAAAGATGAACCTTGGTTGAAAAAAAAACAAAGTTGTCCTTTAAGCACATTTTTGGCAAGTAGCTATTGCTGTTTTTAGCCCAAAAAGTGTTTTTTGTGCTAAACTAATGCTTGGAATGGATTCACAATCATGAAAACCCCCTAGTTTGACATGTCACATGCTACTTAAAGCAAAAGGAAAGTTTAACATTTTTGACAATTTTGCCTGCTATAGGATTATAATGGGAGGATCACAAGAAACCCCTATAAAAAAATTGATGGATTCACGAAGGTATGTAGGCCTACTGTATATAGACAATATTTTAGGCCAATAAAAAAAGACAACATACCAAATTTCTCACCCGTACAGCTCGTCTGCCGGACTAATAACCATTTTGGTTATGTTTGTACACTCTCTGACAGGGACATCCTGGCCTTTCGGCCGGAGAAAAAAAAAGTCCCCTACCAAAATACAAACCGATGAACAGTGACAGTGATTTGGCCTCTAATTCAGCCTGTATAGGCCTGTATAAAAACATACAAAGATCTTAATTATTTATTTATTTATTTTTCATTTTATTGTTTTCCTACCACAGCCAGCCTATAGTTTGCCTGGACTGGACTGGCCGTTCTGAGTTGTCCCAGATTTTCAATTGGTCAGAATGTCCCTGCTCTCTGAGATAAATGGATTCTACCGTGCAGATTAATGTGCCTAAATTAAACGTGAAAGGTGTGATTTTGTGAAACCACCTGGGCTGTCCCCTTAAGCGCAGGAATCCCCTGATATAGCCTACCACCCACACACGCTACTGCGAATTATTCAGCTCAGGAGAGCTTGTTGTGGACAGAATACTGTGACTGTGCTGCTTGAATGTTTACACGGTTCAGTTACAACAAACCTCAAGCATTCACACTGAAAGTGCCTGCCCACACTCACCCATCTATCTACTCTCTCTTTCTCACCATCTCCCACCATCTCCGTTGCTCTTGGGTTTTTTTGTTACCACAATAGTAGGGCTGGTGCAGTAGCTATAGTAGAACTGTTAGACTTGTTGTTACAATAATGCATTGCACTTTATTATTTAAGTTCATGAATTTAAGGAATGTATGTATGTCAAAGCCAAAACATCTGTCAAAGTTAACACATGTAAAAGTTAACACCTATCAAGGATCCCTTACATCAAACAGTCATGCAGCTATAGATGTGGGGCATTTGCCTGAATAGATAGATGCCCTGAATAGATAGAGTTCTTCTGCTGGACACTTCCTTTCAGTAGCAAGGCAGTATTATAAAGCAAGGCTAGTCAGTGAATGAAACCTGCAAACCTGAAATGTGAGTTGGAATGGCACGTCTGTAGCACCACCCTGTGGTACCTGTGAGAACTGTTTTTGTTATGTTTGTAGTCATTTATGTTGTATTGTAAAGTGCTTTTATGAATAAATTGATGCTTGTGAGAGGACCACATTGGAACTAAGTCTTAGGTCTTTGTTGTATTTATCCTGCAACTTTGTGGTATTTTTATTCAGACACGGAGGCACCCACTGTATAGTAACAAGTCTACTCCAAAATAACCCACATAATGTTATGTGGGTTTGTCATGTTATTGACTGTAATAAAAAATATATATATATATTCTACATATTTACAAGTAATTTCACATATTTACATTACAGTTGTTCAGTGATTTCTTCTCCTTTTTGCTGAATCCATGCAATTCCAGTGTCATTTACATACGACTAAAAGGTTTCTGGTTTGGACTCCACCTCCAACAAAACCAGGCATTACACTGTGTGGTCAGATGTGAATTTCCTCAGCTTTGCCTTTGAGCAAGCCATTCCTCCCCTTTTTTCTTGGTCGCAGACACGTCTCCCCATCTTGATCTATTTGTGTCTAAGGAGGTTCAATCCCAATCTCAAATGTTTGTCTGGAAAACGGTTGCTGTCAGCTGAAACAACCCACAGACATAACCTCTTCGTTCATTTTCATCATAAAGACTTGTCCAGCACTGTCCATCCAGTTCCAATTGGTAGGACCCCATCACAAGGCCAACAGCGACATGTTCTCTGGACCAATGGCTCTTTTACCCCTCACAGGCATGTGGTACCTAACCTCCTTCCAAAATCTGGAGGACGGCGACAGAGGCAAGGATGAAGCATCCTGTCCTCCTTTCTCCTCATCGCCTCCCATTCTCTCCTGCAAACGTGTCCCTCGGCGTCTCGAAGTCTTCTGGTTCTTCCACCAGCACACAGCTCCTTGTTTCTTCCGCAGGTGACGCACCGACTCTGGGAAGAGGGCTAGCTGGGCCGGGCTAACCTCTTCCATCTCCACCAAGACCACCTGTAGAATGAGAAAACAAGGGAGGGAACAGGAAATTATGCACAGTGAGCAATAATGATCTGATTTTGAGTTAGTACAATTAAATGAATTGTACAGAGAGAGAGAGAGAGAGAGAGAGAGAGAGAGAGAGATAGACAGACAGACGGACAGTATTGACCTTCAGGGATCCCTCCATCAGTGCTCTGTACATGGCGATGTCGTGTTCAAACTGCTGACCAGGTCCTGGAATGTCTCCATCGTTGCAGGATGTATCTGAGCTGGTACAGTTGTCACTGATGTTTATGTTGTGGCAACTGCTATGACCACTGTGACTGTCGCTGTGGCGCTTGTGGCTACTGCTGTCTTTGGAGTTACATTTAGCGTCTCTACTGTAACACTGGTTGTTATTGTCACTGCTGTTGAAGGTGGAGGCGGTGTAGAGCAGGAGGAGGCAGCGGCTGGCCTGGATGTTTTCCTCCACCGAGTCCACAATGGCTGGAGACGGAAAGGAAAGCGATAGAGGAGAGAATTAGAGACAGAAATACTTAATTTGGGAATACACTAGTAGCTGACTGGATAGTGCATTCATTCAACACTCAGCAACTTTGTGCATTTGTACTTTTGTTCTGTAAGATAGCGTACCTTGTCCAGGCAGGCTGTCACGGCCGGCTATAAACAGCTTGTAGCCCCAGGTCCTCTCCAACACCTGAGGCAGTGTGTGGAGAGCAAACATCTCCACTTCTCCACTGGCTCCAGTCCCAAAGCACCGTGGGTACGCTATGTAGGCGTCGTAGCGTTTACCATCGGACTCTAACAGAGAACACAGAATATGGTACAGGTTTAATCTAAAGTGCAATATCAGTTAGCCATGACCTAAACCGTATGTATCCGGATTTGGATGTGTTTGACCACATCAAAGAGAAGAGTACAGCGAGCAATCTTACCCGTATTCTTGTAGAAAACAGGAAAAGCCCTTCTGAACCACAGCACAATGTCGATCTTGAAAATGTAGTAGAAGACAACCGTGCTGATGAAGAGGACAGTGAAACCTCCCAGCACCAATCCAATGGGCAGCAGTATGTTGGGATCTGAGGAGGGAAAAATAGAACATACCCATACAATATCACCAAGGCTCATCATGTGCAAAAGAGAAGGATGTTAGTGGGCAGAGAATTTAAAACAGCCATGATGGCATTCCCCTGTACGCTTCCCCAGAACAGCAATTAGGAAAGCATAGTGCCAGCAATGTGCATCCCCCTTAAAATGACCAAATTACAATGTACAAACCGGAATACCCGCCCGCATTCTACTGTGATTGACCAGATGTGAAGGTGTGAAAAATGCCAAGTGGTCTGCCAATTCCATCCTGTTCTTTCTTCATATAACTACTTCCTAATCGTTTTTGTCTTCTCAGTCACTTAGAATGAATATCCTCTTGTACAAACTCTTCTTCTGTAGCCTACGTCTTGATCAGCATTTGTTTCGAGTGTCTCATATTATATGCAAGCCATGTGTGTGCACCACTGTAGCCACTGTTTTTTTTGTACCTGCTGGCAGCAGAGTGAATTGACTATTGGGACAGTCTCTGAAGCTGAAGGCCCAGCAGGTGTAGTTCTTGTTGAAATCCTTCTCCGTCAGGTGGGAGAACTTCAACTGGCGCTCCAACCACGCACCTTTCCTTGGACTCTCTACTGTGGTTGAACTAATGTAGGGGAGAAGAGAGCATTGTGAACACGAGAGGAGAAGAAAATAATATGTTCTTACGTACATATTATGTATGCCTTGTTTCTAAAATGCAAAGCGGAATAGAAGGGCAGCTGTATGTGCCCCTCAAACAGGGGCATAAAGTAATGTTAAAGTCACACTACAGTACAAACCTTTGTGATTCCATGTAAATGCGTTCAGAGGCGTCTTCAGAGACTTCAGTGTAGCCATTTTTGTCATCGAAGGTAAACCAATAAACATCCACAGAGGAATTCCCCACACAAGGCACGAACACCCGACACCGCTTAGTGAAGCTGGAGCCTTGAAAAAGACACACACGGAAAGAGATAAATATTATTATTACAATACACGGCTTGGTTGAATGCCTGATTCTGATTGGTCAATCGCTGAATTCAGTGGTGTTATTTCTGGATAACAGACCGCTCCGCTCTCTAACCGCTGTCTAATCAAAGGCTTGGAGCACCTGCTGCGCTGCTTGGATTTTATGCTGTACCCAACATGACAGCCATGTAAACAAACACACAATGCCATTTAACAAAATGTTGCTTGGTGTCACTTTTGGGTCTATTTTAATTAATAATAATAATAATAATAATAATGGCAGAAAAGGCAAAAACAAACCTTAAAAAAAAAGACAAAAGTAATAGATTCAATGTACTGTATGTATGTATTAGGTAGCTGTGTAATAAGTGGGATAATGAATAGCTAGTTGGTCATTGTCACCTGTCAGTGATTTATCAATCAACAATGAGCCGTTCATTATTTATTATTCATGAATTATTATTATAAAATTATTATTATTATTCATTATCCCTGGTTTTCAACCAGTAGTCCGGGGACCACCAGTGATCCTTGAGGGGGTCATGGCTCAAATGCCGAATAAATAATGGGCCTTGAAAGGTTGAAAACCACTGCCTTGCATAACATGCATCGTGCAAGTTACAAACGTACATTGTGCATTTTCCATTCCATGGTAAAACAATTGTTGCTTTATGTTTATTTGTTTTTATTCTGATCTTTTTTTATGTTTTACTAATTATTATTTTTTACTCACCCCATTCAGCCTTGATAACCTCCCTGGAACTGGATGGCTCATGGATTTCGGGAGGTAATTCATACTCCTCTGAAAGTAAAAGAGCAAATGTGATTGGTTTGCCTGTCTTCATTGTTTGATTTGTCTGCACTATGGACAGAGGGTTGCTGCTCCTCTTGAATCTGACTTGAGGGAGATGCCATAATGCATAATGGCTCTTATAGATTTAGAACTGCGTAAGTATTATCTTTATCTTTTATATCTTTATTATATCTTTATCTTTATTTCATGTTTCTCATCTTATCGTCTCAGATTTTATGGTGATTTTTCTTTCAACAGGGCACACATAATAACAATGAGATTAAATAATAGTAAATGTTTTTTTCAGTAATATGACTGCATTAATTGTCTGTTACTTACAGTAAGTAACAGTGTCTTTAAGGTCTCTCTAAAATCAGAAAACTGAGATTCATTCAGAACACAGCTGCTGGAGTCTTACTAAGTCCAAGGAAGTATCATATCACTTCAGTTCACAGAAATTTACACTGGAGTTTTGTCTGTAAAATAATTGATTTGGTTTAATTAAAATATTGAATCGTTTAGGGCCAAAATACAAATAGATTTTATGCTACATTATGAACTATCCAAACATGTCAGGTCGCAGTTTCGGCTTTCTATTCTGTCCCTACAGTCAATTTTTATATACCTATTATTGAAACGTTTGGACACATACTGTATAGTATAGGACTGTATAGTCCTACAAAACGACCCCTCTCCCCTCCAATTCGAGGGGTGGACTCTTTGCTCACCTTTAACCGATGCAAAAATGGTCTCTGAGATGGAGACTGTGAACCCTGTGAGGTTAAAGGTCAGAGTGCACGTGTATGAGTCGCTGTCCTGAGGTTCCACTCCTCTCAGCTTGAGCATGGTCACATCACGGTAGGTGAACTTGCCATCTCCATCCTTTATGGCTGTACAGTTCTGGAAAATGAAAAATTACATTTGAAATAGCATGTTGGATATTACAGTGTGTGGCACCAAAGGGGCCAACCATCTAGAACCAGGTTGGTCTGTATGGTAGCTATGTACAGTATGTATGTCCCTACAATGGTAGAGCGACAATGGTTCATCACAGTGAACTATACAGCCACTGACTGTCTTGTTTTCATAAGCCTAATTAACATTTTACATTTTAACACTGAGTAAGTGTTTCTAGACATTGTACAAAACATTGCACACAGTGTCACTAATGGACATGGTGCAGTTGTTAAAGATAAATTGCATCAGATAATTGTCTAAAATGCAAATGGTACAACTCACCTTGTACCATTTGAGGGAGTAATCAAGCGAGTAGCTCTCCAGTTTCTCTGTGATGTCTTTCAGAGGGCAGGACAAGATGTCGTTCACATCACTGGTAAGTATTTGAGTAGTAGTTCTAGGTCTACCGCACTCTCCAGGGACTGGCTTGTCTACGACCAGCTTTTCTTCCTGTCTGTAGCACTGAGAAGGAGTGCTGTTGAAAAAACGAAGGAGAAAATGTTATGCCTACTAGCCTTTTCAATGTTTTAATAGTTGTATATTGGTGTATATTGGCCACATACAGTATCACTATTTTATTCCACCCATAGGTTATATACATACTGTATACACAGTAGGCCTATATACTGTACAACAAGAGACATCATAAATGACTGATGTCACATGCTGACTACATGATGTCCAGGTTGGACATCATGTAGTGTAATTGACCCCCCCCCCTGAGCAGTTAATGTCATGTCTGTTAACCCCATACTGTTGGTTTTGGTTCCAGAATGAGACGGTAGTACCTCACAATGCACACATAGTCTCCAGCATCCTCCAGGGTCACATTGAGGAACCACAGTGTCTCCGCGCGCACCAGAAGGTGTCCAGTCTCGTTGCCCAGTTCCCTGCCCGACAGCAGGTGGTACCAGGTGACATTGTACGGGGCGGTGAACACATCCGGGAACCTTAATAGTGTGCTGCTCAGCATGGCCACGTCCCCAGGTACGGAAAACACATGCTGTAGCTTGTAGTCGGTACAGTTCTCTGCAGAAAATATGAAGACAAAGAAAAATGCAATTCTGTCTAAACTGTATTTCAGTCTGAAAGGTCAAGAGGGGAGGCCTGCTGTTGTATGGTGCTGTAATTCTTTATGAAAAGATGGCACACACACAAGTCACATCTGTGTCTTGTCTCAAAATCAGAACAAGCTAGGGACTATAAGGCATCTGCTAGAGTGTTATTCTCGCGCCCCCTAAAGGCGAAAACGTCTGGGAACTCGGATTACAAGAGTCTATAGACGTTGCAGCTATGATACTGATGTCCACAAGGTGCCATTGTGGAGCTGCTGTGAACTTTTGGAGGCAACACAAGCTGAAAGCCTTAAACGAAAATGTGGTTCTTATTTTAACATAATATATACTTATTTATATAATATTTATATTTATTGGTGATGCCTTTCTTCAAGCTTCACCAACAAAACTATTTCTAGGCACATACACATATGAACATGAACCTACAGGCATAATACAAATGTAAGTACTTTATACACTATTTATGGTAATGTCTCTCTTGTTGTAACTTGTTTGTTTGAAGTCCATTTCTCTATATTCTCCCTCTGTAACATGACTTGAGTATAACTAACAATACCCACCTCCTAAAGCTGAGGAGCCTCCAACCTGCAGACACAGGAGAAAGAGGACAGCTGCCAGTAGCTGACTCACGCACATGACTGACTAGACAGACAGAGACAGACAGACAGACAGACAACAAACACAATCATCATTAGTTGCATAATATTAATTTACAACATCATATTTAAAAGATAAGAGTAAAACATTTAGAAAAAATGACAGTAAACACACTGACTTACTGGAAACACATAATGACAAGGAAGGTGTGGCCAAACAACCAGTGTTGCCATGTCCATTTTTTCCATACTCACCTTACCCCTGCTCATTTTAGTAGATGGCTATAGGCTAGCCGACAGAGTATAGCTCTTGCAATGGGCCTGGTCTACAAGATGCGCTACACCACAAAGACAGACACTCATGTACCTGTCAAAACTACCTCTTAAACATCAACGCCGTCCATGATCACAACACCCAGAGGGAGTTCAGCAAATCACGTTCAACCCAGATTGGGCTCAAACAAGGGGTTACATTCAATTTCGTTCTGTGGAATGCCCTACCAACAGTCGTAAAGGAATGTATCCCTACTCTCCTCAAAGAGCACTTATGGGTGCCTGGCTGCAATTCGAAACTGGCCCCAGTAAAAAAAATAAAGTACTGTATATTTGTATGTCATTAAATGTTCTGATGAATTGAAAGTGGAGGACCCCGATGGAAACAAGTCTTAGTGCTCGCTTAGTCCTCTTAGCAGACCAGGTCGCATTTACTCTGAAAACCTGCATTTTGTCCCAGGACCCATCCGTCCCTCCGTCACCCATGCCTCCATATATGAATTCATTCCATACGTTGATCTGACCCCCCCATGCCAAAGCGCCAGCGCTCGCCCAGCAGTCTGCTGACTGCCGTCACTCAGGCAGATGCGTGCACGCTTCTCGCCCTCAGGCGTCTTACTTGTATATGAACTGTGCTTATTCGACAAACTGTTAATAAAGATTTGAATCAATACATTTTTGATTTTGGTATTTGTTTTTTTTCTGTAAAGTTTCATGTTTTTTAAAGTGTAGTTGCGTATTCGGGCTCGCTTCCTAATGTTGTTTAAACCGGTGTGGTTCTCAAACGCCTCCGGATTAATATACTGTATTATGCCCACAGACTCTCACCTGAAAATAAATTGTGACGGGGGATGGCAGGGATCCAAAAATGTTACAAAAATGTTTGGAAATAGTAGTTCTCCAAGCTCATAATAACACGTCACGATACGACATCTTTATAACATATATTCATTCCTGTTGTTTCTGAGGTCATCCAGAACAGAACTAGATGGAGGCCTGCCAGCATTCCTGAACCCAGCTTTCAGAACCACACTGACGTCATGTAATCCTACTGGACACTCCCAATCCCAGCTGACTGGACTTGTCCTGATTGTTGTGCTCCATGGCCTACTTACGCCCAATCCCAAATCGCCCCCTTGCTGACTCAATGCGCCCTCACTGATTTAGCTGCGCGTTCACGTGAAGTCTGTGAGGGCTTGAGGGCTGTCCCATTTGAAATCATTACATCACCAAGGGATCGGCCCCGCCCCTTTATGAGCCCTTTCCGAAAGTCAACAACGATGCTGACTTTGGCCAAGGGAATTGCCCACAATTCATAGCGTTGTGAGCTCTGGTGAGAATTATCCGGAATTATCCAATAACAGCGCCTTATAGCGGACGCCGGTGAAGTCTGTGAGGGCTTGAGGGCTGTCCCATTTGAAATCATTACATCACCAAGGGATCGGCCCCGCCCCTTTATGAGCCCTTTCCGAAAGTCAACAACGATGCTGACTTTGGCCAAGGGAATTGCCCACAATTCATAGCGTTGTGAGCTCTGGTGAGAATTATCCGGAATTATCCAATAACAGCGCCTTATAGCGGACGCCGGTGGAATATAAAAGAAGAACGTTACCAGGGGAATGAGGGGATCCTCCAAACGTCAATCATTTAAGTATGCAAATTAGTTATGAATCGTCGCGGTTAGAATGTCAACAAACACTGTTCTGTAGGGAACTGTGATGAGACATCATGACTAATGACTATGAGCAAAGTAAAATAATATGGAAATGCAATTTATAATGATTAATATTACAACATCTATCACACAGGACAGGGAAGTGTATATAAAACTAATAATAAAACGATCAGCTTAAATACTAAAATAGACAAATTAGACATAATAGACGTATCAATAG
>OOFJ01133091.1:0-12449 GCA_900323375.1 Benthosema glaciale | reverse complement strand
ATCCCTATAATTCTCCCTGCACACATTTATTTATTATGCCTCCGTAAGCCACCGTACGTCCGTCTGTGAACGTGACATCTCAGGAACGCCTTGAGGGAAATTCATGACATTTGCCCGTAAATGTCCGCTCGGACTCGACGATGAACTGATTAGAAGTTGGGTAGTCAAAAGTCAAGGTCAGCGTGAGGCGTGAGCTCACAAACCACGTCCGTTCGATTCCGTCGTGAAAACCGCAGCTGGTCGGCCCGGTGGAGGCATACGACGGCGACAACGCTGTATTTTCTAGTTATTTCTAGCTTTTATTTCCTTCCCGACAGTCACCCGGGAGCGGATGTATAGTTATATGTCACTGCGAGGATGACCCGTAGGCACATTTCTCACAATTTAGCCCCAGAAACCAAGCCATGTTTGTAGAGCACTGATTCTCAACATTTTTCTCCATTTCAAGGACCCTCCACATTGGCCGTGGGAAGATATTTATTTCCGCGCATTATCATGCGGAAAAGTGGCTTTTACATTCCCTTTCCACATGTATGAGCAAACTAACACGGGCAATTAACCAGGATAAGATGCCGATACTGTGATACAGCTTATTTATTAGGCCTATAGTAACAGAAATAGTTTTGATTAAAATTATTATTATTTTTCCCCTCCTGTCCAATGGGGTGCTGTGCCTGCCTGGGTGGAGGGGGTTGCTCCTCCAGCCATGACCCTCCAGTTTGATATGGATTAGGGGGCCATGGATTCCCATTTGATAAGAGCAATCTCTCTAGACTGCAAAAATTGTCGGCGAGAGTGCACAAGATGGAACCGTTACCAAATTGACCCGTAAAAAGGACCTTTTGGTTCCTACCGTTTGGATGTACAAGGGGGTCCATTTTGTTCCCATCAATCATTTATCCGCAGATCTCTCCCCTTGCTGGAACACCCTCAAGGTTCCCTGGGGGTGTGTGTGTGTGTGTGTGTGTGTGTGGGGGGGGTAGAGAAAGCTTACTATATATCACACACCTTGATGTGCTTGTGCACTCTGCGGACGTCTACAGTACCGTAGTGATTCATTCATCCGTACAACCTGTTCCCGGATTGCTCTCTCGAATTTATGGAGGAGATGATACGTATTCTCATCACTATTTGATGAACAAACACAGGAGCAGAATTAGAAAAGGAAAAAGAAGAAAGAAAAAGAAAAAAGAAGAAAGAAAAAAGAAAACGTACGTTTCACTTCAGAGCAGTGGTTTTCAACAGATTTTGACCCAGGGACCACCATCCTGAAGATGTGTAGAGTGTAGAGTACCAAAGTGTTTGCGGGGTTCATGCACATTATTTTGGCAGTAACAATTCTTCTACATTCTCTAATTGTGTAGAATTCTTGTAAATGAAGTAGTGCAGATGTTTAAACAATAATGTTGAGAGCGTAATTTTTTTTACGCTCTCAAGAGTTAACAATGTCTAAGGCCTGATTCACACTGGCAGCCAAATCTAGCCTGAATCAGATCTGAGTCACTTCAGGATTTAAATCTGATTGGTTTAAATGGTCATATGACTCATTTAAACCAATCAGATTTCAATCCTGAAGTGACTTAGATCTGATTCAGGCTAGATTTGGCTGCCAGTGTGAATCAGGCCTAAGCCAAAGGGTCTATTTGGTTACCAACTCTCCGTAACTTTGCTCGGGACCACCTGGAAGTCTCTCAGGGACCACTGGTGGTCCCCGGACCACCGGGTTGAAATTAAACCTCTTGCTTTAGAGTGCAGCAAAGTAACAATCAGTCACGGCCACATATGAGTCACGTTCGCGCATAAAGCCACATTTGTTACTTTGTCTGGCGTGGTGGAGAGACTGATGACTAATCAAAGCAAATTCAGTCTTAACTCCCGTGGCGGAGGGACGAGTGGTAGAGAGAGACACCACTCATTTATATGCCCCTCGTACTGCCGACTATGATCAAAGAGTATAGCGGTTGAATATTATATGACTGTAAACAACAGATGGTTGTTTTCTTGTTGGTTACCGTTTATGAGTAACTAAACCTATAGCCCATAAAAGAGTCACTGAGTACAACATTAGCATTCAGTTCCTCCTCTCTCTGGATTCCTAATGTATCCTGGATGCTTTACAGCAGAGGTAAATGGTGCATCTATATAGCGCCTTCATCCAGGGCACTTTACATAGAATTGTGCATCACATTCACCCATTCACACACACATTCATATACCGATGGCGACGGAAACCACGCAAGGCACCAACCAGCCAGCACATCAGGAGCAATTAGGGGTTCAGTGTCTTGCTCAAGGACACTTCGACACAAACTCTGGGGGAGCCCGGGTTCGAGTTGGCAACCTTGCATTTACCATCCAGCCACTCTACCCCTGAGCCACCGCCGCCCCACTGGTACTTGTACCACTAGTGGTACTTGAGCCACGCTCCTGTGGTACACAGAGGAGTCACCCATGCAAAAAAGGAGAAAACAAGACAAAAGTGGATTAGTGGAATTAAATATTTATTGCGAACGCAGTGATTGCGAACGCAGTGAGTAAGACACGTTTACGTGTCTTACTTGTATTGCTACAGGTAGTTCTTCTGACCAAGCCATTGGTTGAAATAGGCTCTCCAGCCATGCTGAAATGAGCATGACAGCACGAGCAGGGAATAGAAGATTTGAGAACAGATTAATCACAATCAAATATCATCAGCTGTGCTGATTAGTGATTAGACTGAGCTTTGTCAGGGCAGTTTAGGAATGGAACAAAAAAAGGGGCAGGTATTATACGTATCCAGTATTTTAACTATAAATAAACAAGTAATACATGTTATTCATTATGGTGGTACATGGAGAGCCAAATATGTTCTTACTGTAGTAGTACAGTACAGTGGTACTTCAGTATAAAACGGTTGTGGGAACCAATGCTTTTCAGCATCTACAGTAGGCTGGACAATTTTAGGTCATGTTTGATTAATGTGGACAGTGTGCTTTGTTTGTTAAGCACCCCTTCCTTCCACAAGTGCAGTACTGCCTATTACTTTTTGCTCCACCTTGATTTCAAATGGTCCTCCTTTCCCCTGCACTGTAAACCATTTTACTGTGTTGCCTGTGAGTATTTCAATTCCTGCATTTCCTGAACTGCAAATAACTCCTGGCAATAATTAACCCAGTTCTTATTTTTGCGTGTGATGTGATATGGCAACCAAGGATTCCAAGGACCAAGGATTCCAGTAAAAAAATGGCACAAAATAATTCAGGATTTCAATTCAAATATAGCATACATTGATTGAACGTGTTGCAGTGCGACACGTTTTGAACTTGTTGATCGGCTATTTTCGCTATGCGACGGTAATATGCAATGTGTGGCCCTCGGGAGCGAAAACCGTGGCTCAGGAGGGTAGAGCAGGTCGTCCAATGATCCGTGGGTCGGCGGTTCGAATCCCGTGTCTCCTCCTCCTCCTGTCTACATGTCGAAGAAAGACACTGGAACACCAAATTGCTCCCGATGATGTGCTGGTTGATGCCTTGCATGGCTTCAGCCCACGATGGGTGAATGTAATGCACTCATATGTAAAGCGCCTTGGCGCTATATAAATGCACCATTTATACCATTTAGTGTGGAGATATAGTGGTCCCTCTCTGTCGTCAAAGTTGCCCACGCCTGTTCCATACTGTATCTCGACCATATCTCATGTTCCATGTGTCCTCTGGGTGTTTACTGCGGCATCGTGTTTGATCTGGCCTGTCAATACGCTGAAGCTTTTAACATTGTAATGTATTCTCTGCACACGACCGTATACCCTTTTCTCAAGCGCCAAGGTCATCCCAAATTAGGCCCTTTAATTCTGATTGGACACATTTCACAAAGTGACAGTATTGAATTTTTTACATGCCGTTGCACCATTGTGCTACAGTATGTGCGTGAATGTGAGTGAATAATTGTGATTTATAATACTTTAATGACCATGCCTGTTCCGCAGAGCCTAATTGAGACGATGTAAGGGCGACATGCTTCGCGTATCCAATCACTTTGCCTATGGGCTCAAAGTTTACATGAATATATCATAATGTTAATGAAACGCGGCTAATTGGTCCCAATTAAGGAAGAAACTGGTAAGGAGAAAAAAAAAGGTAATTGTGCTCGGGTAACCGTTGACCTCTAAATCAGTGGTTCCCAAACCTTTTTGGCCATGCTTATATGAAGCATAGGCTATATTCTGCATATACTTTACTTGGTATAATATGTTAATATATTTTAAATAAAACCAATAGCACCACCATTAGCCTTTTCATGTCGCGCTCCCCCTAGAAGGTGCTCGCTCGCACGCCACCGTTTGGGAACCACTGCTCTAAACAATCCTTTACTCTCACGTGTGTCACCGTGCACGCGCCACACGGCCGCCGTGCCGTCTCTACCGTTCCTCGTAGGTGTGTAACCATGTAGTAAGTAACCATATCGAAATATCGATTTTAATTTTTTTTTTAAAAGTATATTGAAAAAAAAAAAATCAAATCGGCAAATATCAAATCGTATTGTTTGAATTTATGTCGTATTGTATTGTATCGTCAGTGGAAATAATCGCGTCGAATCATTTTGCAATGTGAAAATAATCAATTTAATCAATACTAAGTAGGCCTACTTGAGCATTGTATTTAAAAAGATGGGTTTAATTACTTTTCCATTCCATATAGCTATTGGTCTATCGAAATAATATGTGTATTTATTCTCTGTGTTCATGTCAAGGTGTGGGTTTGTCCATAATGTGTTAAAATACAATATCCATCTATTTGCCAGAGAGTCACTGTGTCATTTATATCCATATATTTTTCCCTTAAAAAGCCTGCACTATCAACATGTAGTTCCTAAATCGTTACTGTATCGATTTCAAATCATTGAATCGTATTGCATCGCCAGAATTAACCAACATGGTCCGCTTGTATAGTATTGTCAACCATGTATCGTGATACGTATCGTATCGCTGTTACAATGTATCTTTATTACACCCCTACTTCTTCCTCGACATATTATGATTATATCATAAGGAACCAGTTGTGAAACAGAGTGATCCTCGCGGACTTACAGGTCGCCCACCACCACCACCCACCTGACTGCCGAAGGCTACTACTACTACTTTGCCAAAAGCCATACATCACAATCAGGAAGGGTCAGGAGCTGGGTCCATAAATGTGTCTATCACTAATTCACTTCTGTGCTGCTGTATCACCCACCCATGAATGCATTTGGCGTAGAGAGCAGCAACTGGCTGTTAGTGCGGGTCTCAAGTATTGACTGAGGCGTAATAGAAGGCTTATATATAATATATATAATGAATATATATACAATATATACAATTTTGACAGTTGCTTTAACGGGACACAACACTCAGGATGTCACTCTTGACTCCGGGGTAGAATGATCAATGAATGCAACACTCATTTAAGTAAGTACACTAAGACTAAATAGGCCTCGTTGAGGTGTTTCTTGGTGAGACAAAGAGCTGCTTCATGAACCGAAACCAACCCAACATGAAGACCAAATAGTGCTCTCTCTCTCTCTCTGTCGAGGAGGACACTGTCACACGGATTTGCCAGGTGAAAAGAAACACACAGACATGTCAAAATAAACCGTGCGAGGAGAAGAGCATAACGCAGCGATAGAACAATGTGTCGGGTGGTTTTAATCTGGAGATTTAATGGACGCAGCGTGCGGATAAGCATGCGCCCCCGTCCCTCTGATTAACGCATTAATTCGCCAAACACTTCTCTTCGGCTGACGGTAACGAGTTTCACAGGGAGGATTGTGTGGATTCCTGCAGTTTCAGGAGGTTTTATGCTCGCGTATAATGTCACCAAGGGGAATCATTAAAGGAGAAAAGGATTGGATCTCAAATTTAACGCAACAATCGCCATTGGCGCATTTCTATCAAACGCCAGTATCTCCTATTCCTTGTCCCAGATGGGGACTGCCCATAGTTCCTAAGGTTCATTGTTCCGAAGGTCTGTTAGTCCTACATGCGGGAACGTTGGCGAACGTGCGCTAAGGTTGGCGGACATGCGTTAAGGTTGGCGGACATACGTTAAGATTGGCGGAACTTGCGTTAAGGTTGGCGGACATGCAGTACCCCCGTGGGAGGTTAGGGTTAGGGTTAGAGATAGGGTTAGTAATGTAGGAACAATGAACCTTAGGACTAATGACATGGACCCTTCCCAGATGGCATTTTTGGTCAAAACAGCGTATGTTCCACGGCCCAGAACAAACCCGATGGTGCTCTATGGAGGCTCTATGAAGGACTCTGTGGGCGTCGTCCAACGCGCATATATAAGACGGCGATTTCCGGTCTGGAAACTTTACTCTGCAAAATAAGAGCTCATTATTGAAAAATCGCTGGCCTTATCAAACTACATTTATCAATAAATGCTGGCTAATAGCTGTTAACCTGCAAGGGCACTCACAACGAGGAGAATAGGGGAAGAATGGTCACTATCTCATACGAAAAAAAACCCTGCAGTATGTCATATATAATGTAGAGTCCACTGCATAGTTCCAGCTTTGCCATAAATGATTCCATTAAATTACTGTTTGTGACTCCAGTGCAGTCTCACTACTGTTGAAATCTCGAAATTCGGCCCATGCCAGAAATTATAGCAACACTTCTACAGATTTCTACCGGCAGGATATAGACTTGCTATGGAACCTTTGGGAATACTGTCTATCTGTCTATGTCCCCTTTGTGCCCTTTGTGCTGTATATGGAGATGTCTGTATCTGTCTGTCTGTCTGTCTGTCTGTCTGTCTGTCTGTCTGTCTGTCTGTCTGTCTGTCTGTCTGTCTGTCTGTCTGTCTGGTTATGTAATCAACTGGCAAGTGTGGGGTTGCCATGGCAATCAATTGGCTGAGGTGGAGGCTGGAAATTGCACAGGTGAGGGGACTTTGGCTGATTAGGCCCTCTAGCAGAGCCTGACCAGAGAGCCTTTTGTTGTGTTTCTTGACAACGGTGTCAGTGTCCCAGAGACTTGAGGCCCGGGTCCTGCACTCCCTGTGGGGGTGTGTGGCAAACGATTCTCGAGTTATGTGCATTACAACCGTACACACACACACACACGCGTGCGCGCGCACACGCAGAGACGTGGCACATTTATAGTTAGATGCCGCGGCGCTCGCTCTTATATGTTACAGATCACAGCGCGAGTAAAACACAGATAACCCATCTCATTTTCGCGAGTATATTTGCTGCTGCAACACTGACTGCAGACAGACAGTTGCTCCAACCTGCTGTAGGCAACAACAAAAAAAACGGTCATTTATCATCCACCGTGGGCCACAGCTGTCCTCAGGAGATCTGAGAGATGGAGATGTCACAATCGTACACATCACGTAAAGGCAATCTTAACAGCCGCCTGCTACTCACTCTCACTCCTTTACCATTGTGTCAAAGTCAAAGACAAGAACATTATTTGAAAGACACTTGCTTGTTGAATTGGTAGCAGTAGTGCCATGTCCAATGGAGTAGCTATAAGAGTATAGCTGACTCAACCTAAGTGACACAAAAGGTTCGGTCTGGATAGAATAATGGCATGTATTCAGAGAGCGTCTCGCCCTCGCCAGCATTTCAGGGCATATCTGCTGCCTGGGACGAAGTAATCATCCACCGAGTGGTCACCCAAAAGTGTTTTTCTTTCTTTTTCCTTTATTTCTTTATTTATTTCATGCCATTGGCCGGATGTAGACATACATTTTTTCTTTTTCTTTAGGCCCAAAATACTGTCAAGATTAAATAAGTGCATCATCCATCAAAGGAGAGCTTGTGGTCTGCTGGTGTCTGTCCTGTTGTACTATACAGCATGCATACATGCAGTACAGGGCAACTGGTGGCACGGGGGCCTCAAGCTTTCTCCACTCTACTGTATAACGACATGGAACAGCCTTCCCCCTTGCGATTGTTGGAGATATTACATCAAGTAGTGTTCATGCCTTCAAAAAGAGGCTAAGTAAACACCTCATCAGTATGTGACTGTTATCCCACACAAAGCCTCAAGGACTTTTATTCATCCAACATTCAGTTTACATGTACCCCTGACTGAGTAGCTGCAGATCAATGATAGGCTCTTTGAATATGTTTTTTTTTCTTCTCAAAGCCTGTATTTGTTTAAGCCCAATAAAAACATTGCAGCTTGAATTATCCTCTTTCTACAGTATCTGCAAACTGCAAAGTGTTTGTTTCATAAAAATCCACCATAGACATGCTATGAGCTTCTTCCTGTCACAGAATTCCTTGCAGGTGATATTTTTCCTAAGTGTTGGAGTTTGGAAGTGCTTGTTGGATATCATATCACTCACCGCATAGCACCTGTTTAGATTTTTTGCTCATAATGCAGGAGGCAGCAGGACGGTTGCTTTACTTACCGAGCGCTTCCGAACTCTGAAACTTACAAAAAAAAAGAAAGTAGCTCATAACATGTCTACGGTGTAGTGTTATGACACACTCTGCAAACAGAAAGAAGATAATTTCCATACAGCTGCAATGTTGATGAGTTTGACGTTAATTAAATACAATAAGATAGGACTTTTCTGTTGAATGCGGGCTGTCAATGGGAAGTTGGACCTAGTTAGCACCTTGCTGGCAAGACAGATGCTGTCTGACATATGTTCAATTGAGACATTCATATCATGTTTACTTTGACCTGATGGTCAAGATTCAATTTCTCATTGTGTTTTCTTTTGTTACTGTTTTTGTTTCTATAAAAAAAATAAAAAGTAATCTGTTTCAATAAAAACATATTTTTGAAAAAAAAAAGAAAAAGAAAAAAAAGATTCAATTTCTCTCCTGAGCAAGCAGGCAGGCTGTATTAGCTCAATGGTAAAAAAGAAAAGAAAGAATTCAGCACTTGTACAGTAGAAGAGGAAAATTACGTAGTAAAGACATTTAGAGGGTAATTAAATCATAACAGTGCGTGCGTGCGTGTGCGTGTGCGTGTGTGCGTGCGTGCGTGTATGTGTGTCCGTGCGTGCATGTGTGTCCGTGCGCGTGTGTCCATGCATGCGTGTGTGTCCGTGCGTAAGTGTGCGTACGTGTTGCGTAAAATCTTGTATCATCTTTCCCCACAACCTGGGGTTGTCGATGCAAATAACCCTTTACTACTGTACTAAAAGGAAAGAAATCTATTGGTTTCCTCAAAAAAAATCGAACAAACCATGCTATACTTTGGCAAATGGTCTGCTCAGCTGTAATGTTAAGTTTACTGTTAATCATAGTCAGTGCAGGGCTTAACATGCCAGACCACATGGTCCATTGAGTTTAGTATGTTAGGCCTGTTCTCCCATTATGTACAGTGAGTAGCGGATTGTTTTCCCTGACTTCTCTTCCTTGGTTCCTTGTCCTGTAGGTCTAACTCTATTGTAAATGAAATTCCATCATAGACAAAACTGATTTGCATATTTCATTGAGATTATAATACCGTTACCGCAAGTGCGGAATGCCCAATGATTTATGCATGAGATCTCGTTTCAAATGCAGATAAATTGTAATCTCCACCACAACAATGATCACAGCGCCGGCGACACACGCATTCTTTGGGCTCGACAAAAAGGTGGCAGGGAGGGAGCCCCACAAAGCATACTAAAGAGGCTGCGTTTCTCAAAGGTGTTCCGCTGGAAGATAACAAATCACCATGGAGAATAATTTGTGCCTGGCATACAAAATGCAAGGAAACAGGACAAAATATGTAAGCAAATTGCCTATTGGCATTCAAAAGGGCCGGAGCTACAGGTTGTTTCGAAATGTGCTATTATTTGAGAGCTGGATCCACGTTTTATCATAGACTTTCCTGCGTTCGGCTTCGCTTTCTCGATTCTCTGACGTATTGGTTATTTATTTCCTAGTTCTTAGCCCGACGAAAACAGACCTGTCAAGTCATTCGACATCGCGCATAGTTTCTGTGTGTCGACATCACGGGGCGGCGGTGGCTCAGGGGTAGAGTGGCTGGATGGTAACCACAAGGTTGCCAGTTCGAACCCAGGCTCCCCCAGAGTTAGTGTCGATGTGTCCTTGAGCAAGACACTTAACCCCTAATTGCTCCTGATGTGCTACGTGGTACTTTGCATGCAGGTTTCCGCAGTGTGTGAATGGGTGAATGTAATGCACAATCTATGTAAAGTGCCTTGGATAAAGGCGCTATATAAATGCACCATTTACCATCACTATTATCTGTTTGGGTTATAGTGGTATGATGATATGATAAGCCCTTTGAGTCACAGTCAGGAAGTTCTTAATCAACATTCTCGACTTCATTACATATGCAGTTGCTGCCTTTTGCTCTGTTAAAGCATTCTGCTTGTTTGTGTTGTGTTTTATTTCAGACTCATGCTGGTCGATCTCAGCTTCTCTTCTCTTGGTAATGGATTTCCACCTTTAACCACGTTTGGGGTTAGAAGAACAATACTCGGGGTCCCGCTGTAACACAAACGCCGACCAGCGGTTGGTTGTCAAGGATAAACCCCTCGCTGTACGGACAGGCCTGGGTCTAGCCCACTCCCGTGGGGCCGAGTCAGTCGAACCCTCTTGCATCAGCGACCTAGGAGAGATGATGATCTCAACGCTCCCCCCTTCAGTCTGACGGCCATGGTCGGAGAAGCTCCTCTGCTACGGGCTGGATTAGGGAGCGACTCTCTGCTCGATGGCTAGACCTCCCCGTAGACAGAGCCGGGGGTCTTTCTTCTGAGGTGAGTACATGTTGTTTCACTCTTGTTGCTGCCCACAGCCTGTCCTCCATCCCAGTCTCTAAGTATAATGTACACTGGCAGGGGCGCCCACACTATTTGGACTTGAGAGCTGATTGATTGATTGAATACTTTATTGGCAGAAATGTAATCAGCACAGGCAGAAATGAAATCAGTAGAGGGCACAGTCAAACACACGACCAACGGGATCACCGAAAACGCATTCCACACTTGAGTGGTAGTGCTGTAGAAGGAGAATTTGCCCATGTTTGTTTTGAATGTGGGTGGTACCAGATCATTGTTCTCGCTTCCTCGTGTGTTGTGACTGTGGGAGTCGCTAACCTTTTTGAGGTAGTTTGTCAAGTAGCTACTTTCAAAATGCCAAGCTAGACGAGAACCCCCCAAAAAAACGTTATCCCATTGCTGAAAATTGTAAAAGAAAAAAAAAGGAGCCTACCTTTGTGTTATATATACTAGAAGGGTGAAAATGGAATAGTATTAGTAATAATAGTATTGCATTGTGGGTTGGAGCTGACAGGCCTTTTTTATGTCAATCAATCAAGTAGTCACCTGTAATTCAAGTGATAGATATATATATATTATATATATATTTAGGGGCATGTCATCTACCTTTTTGGGCACCCCTGATTGTACAGTATAAGAGCAAAAATGGTGGAATTTTGGTCCTGTAATTCAAGCATAAGCTATATATAATCCATGTCCCATAATAAAAAGAAAAAGAAAACTTGTGCGGCAATCATGACTGATTGCAACGGAGTGGAATTGGCTTATGTAAAGTAGGTTTGTTAGACTGCTTGCGCATAATCATTATTGCGTGTGCGTGCGTGCATGCATGCGTGCGGTGGGGGTTCAGATTTTTAATATCGAGCGCTCCTCTCGTTTATGACTAAGCCTACTGTTCCATTACCATGACTACTAGCTTTGTGTGTGTCTCCTAAGGTTTGACGATCATCCTGACACGGAACAGGTTCAACAAAGTTCATCTCTGGGAGAGCAGTGGATTCTATTATTGAAATCTTTATTAGGATGTTCAGCCTCTCATCTCCACTAATGAATCATTTATCAGCATTTAAAGGTCTCTGCTTTTGCTCCAGATGGCACAATAGGATCTTTTTATCGTTTTTTTTAACAGAATCGAAATAAAATCAGATTTTCCAAGCTTCTGTGTGAATAAGACCCAATGAAAATAACAATTAATTTGTCCATTTCGCCCCCGCAACAATTTACAATGTAGGCATTTAGGCATTCAGCATGACGCTCTTTAATCCAGAGCGACTTACAATAAGCAAGAACAAAAGCATGGTATACAAAGTATCGTGAATCATACGTAAGCTAGGAGCATAACAGTGGAATATCTATATAATGAAACTATGCATATATATGCTATATACTATATACTATAAGTCTACATAAACTGCTATCTAAGTGACATAAGTGGATCCTTTGCATACGCCTGTAGGAGGTCGAGGCTAGGGCAAGTACTACAAATGGGAGGCATACTTTGGTTAGACATAGCATTGGTCCGACATGCGTTGGTTGGGATAGGGTTAAGGTTAGGTTTAGGTGAGTGCCACGTGGGATGCGTTGGGGGTTGGGATAGGGTTAAGGTTAGGTTTAGGTGAGTGCCCCGTGGGATGCGTTGGGGGTTGGGATAGGGTTAAGGTTAGGTTTAGGTGAGTGCCCCGTGGGATGCGTTGGGGGTTGGGATTTGCAGATAGGTTGTCGTTA
>OOFJ01133090.1:0-10000 GCA_900323375.1 Benthosema glaciale | reverse complement strand
ACAATAATACCACAATAGTATTATTAGGCTAAGAGTGTATAAAACAATGCATGAATGCAGCCACAGCTCTCCTACCAACCCTCACTTTATTGGCACCATGCCAATAATAATAGCACAGTAGCAAACAAACTATTACATTCCTATTTGAGATTGAACTCATATCTCGTATTCTCATGGATAGGAACAGTTCCCCTGCATGCCTACAACTCTGCCAAGAGCAGCTGCTGTGCTGTGTGTGGACTAGCCTACTGGACTCGGAGTGCAGGTTGGGATGTGTGCCATCCTCTGCAGGGGGATGGCATCATGCTTCAGTACCTGCTGACAGAGCAGGAGAGCACAGCCAACAAATGCATTTCTAGGTCAAATCTAGGTCAGATCAAACTACAACCTATCTGTAACCCTCACCCTAACCCTAACCTCCCACGGGGTAAAACGCATGTCTGACCAATGCTATGTCTAACCAAAGTATCCCGTTTAATTAGTCATTCATGGGAGGGACTGAGAAAGCTAATGCTATTATGACATAGCCTATTTCTCGATTCTGACATCATCACTCGTAGATTTTAGGCTACTAATGACAATGCTTTTACATTTATAAGTAAAGGGGAGGTGTTGAAGAAACACATTCATATATTATACTCATTAACTTAAACACTGCTTGAACAGATAATCACATAGAATAAACAACAATCTTCAACCAGATCCTTCTTTCTTGACCTATATAAGTATATGGAGTTGGGAGCTTTCATCAGCACCATTTTTATTCACGTCAAACATGTGAAAAATGGAAGTCTGCTGCCATCTAGTGGTTATCAGGTCGTAAGGCCCTCTGACTCTTCTGTTCATTCATTAATACCATGGACACTGCTCTCCAGTCAGAGAGATATGTAAACACATCTCCACTCCCCAAGGACAGACATAATGGTCCTGTTTATTCTCATTGCTCTTTCTCTTGAGAAAGAGGACATTCACTGTAACATGTTTACTTTACATACCAACATAGCAATGTCAACAAGTGGTTTTAATGGTTTCTGGTATGCTGTGTTTTCCAAGACCATTGTGTGGCTAGGATATGGACTCCCAAATTCACACAGCTTTCCTGTAAACAAACAACACCCACTTTCTTTCACAAGCGGTTAAGTACTTTCATTTCTGTGCCGCATACTAATTTGTTAGTCATGAAGTTTGGACCATAATGATGGTCATCCATTGCTAAAAGCTTAATTGCTATAATGTTTCCTCCAACTGCGCCTTGGTCTGCCCCGGAGTCTCCTCCCAGTGGGACCTCAACCCCTTAGATCTCCATATATGGAGCTGACCTGTTCTGACCGCCTCCATGCGATTACCAACTGGGGTTCCAACATGAAGCCATGCCCCCCACGCCTGATTGGTCGGTGTAAAACTATCATGGCGGCTAGCCGCCCGCTGACTAACCCTAAGCCAAAGCCCAAAACCCCCTAACCAAAAGCATGTCAAACATCGCTTTGCGATGTTTTACATGCTTTCGCTTCTAGGGTTAGTTTTGGGCTTTGGCTTAGGGTTAGTCTAGACTCTATTACTATCGCTACCCCAAACTCCTAACCTGACCTTAACCGCAAGCAGGTTGCAACGCTGTTGTTGTTGTGGCGCTGCCATGACAGCTTGACCAGTTTTACACCGGCCAATCAGGCACGGGGGTGTGGCTTCATGTCAGGAAATAAGTTTGTATGTCGGTTGGAAAAAGTGTTCAAGCGTTCTGACCTGCCATATGTTTTTTTATGTTTGTATGTTTTTTTTATTCATACTTCCTGACATTCCACGTGTTGATCTGACCTCATCAAACCTCGTACACACGCTCCATATATGGCCAATACAGAATTCATTCCATGTTGATCTGACCCCCAATGCCAAAGCGCCAGCGCTCACCCAGCAGTATGCCGCCTGCTGTCACCCAGGCGGATGTGTGCACGGCACGCGACCGTCGCTTCTCACCCTGGGCCTCTTACTCGTATACGTTTAGGTATTAGGCTTATTAGGAATTCATCCAATGTTTATTGTTCAGCACTGAATGAATTGGGAGTTTTTTACATGCTGGCCTGACCACCAATGATATCTGTCGGCCATTCAGTGATGTTTGACATGGGATGTAGTTTGACTTGTACATAATGTGGATTTGCATGGAGTTGGATTTGCATCTGTTGCGAGTCTGCTCGCTAGTGTGTGTGTGTGTGTGTGTGTGTGTGTGCGCGTGCACGCGCGCATGTCTGCGTGTCAGGAGTATTTATGTCATGACATTTATGTTTTGTTTCATTTTTAAAAAATGAAACAAAAAACAAAAATATTTTTTATTTATTTAGCACACAGACAGCGTCCTATTTCACCAACAGTCTGTGTCCTTATGGTTCAAGAGTTATTATAGGACAAAACGTTCATCGGCCTGTTATGTTATTATAGCACCACCATGTGGCCAGTGGCGGCTTTGATTTCTTCCTTTGCCTAGAATAGAATAGTACTTGGAGTATATATATATATTTCCTATCAACTCAGGGAGCAATTATATGGATTCAAGAGTCTTGCTCAGGGACACACATCGGCACATTGCTGGCCTGGCCTGGAATCGTACCTGGGACAACCAGGGGGTTCTGGCTCCCCAGGCCACGCGGGATCACTATTGTCACTAACCAACCACTGAGCTATGTGCAAAGTTTCATCAGGCACTTAGTTTATGATTTGCAGGCCACTCCTGCAAACTTTAGATGCAAATATCATATGTCTGGATAAGTGACTACAGATGTGTACCAAATTGCAAAGTTTCACCCTGATCGGTCGAACATTGCCGAAGATCTGTTCACAGACAAACAGGGGCGGAAATATAGTATCTGCCTTTGGCCGTTCAAAATGGCGTACACAATATACATAGCCTACAGCAGTGGTGGAAAGTACATTTACTTAAGTACTGTACTTAAGTACAGTTTTGAGGTATTTGTATGTAGTTAAATAATTATCGACACAAGTTTACATGGAATCTTTAATAAAAGACAAAAAAGTGTTACACCCTGGTAGAAGATAGACACATACACACACGCACACATAATAAACACACACTGTATCATACTGTAGTTGGATTTATGTACAAACAAGTGATTCAAGGTGATCACATTGGCTACGAAGATGTGCACACACAAACACGCATGGACGCTCGCATGCATGCATGCATGCACCCACAGTCACCCACACACACACGCACCCACACACACACGCACGCACGCACGCACGCACGCACGCACACGTACACACACAGAGAATGTATGTACGCAGTCAGCTAACTCTGTCAAGGCCAGTCCAGAGGACACACTGCTTATGCTGGATCTTTACTCTTTAGCTCTGATACAAATGAACTGCTGTAATTATGTAAGATTTCTGGCATAATTTCCCCATGCAACACAATAATGTCCCTGGGTACTATGGCTTTAAAGGACCTGTAATCAATATAATCTAGCTGTGGCACCATGCAAAGGCAGAATGAAAAGTTATTTGGAGGCCACAGCCTAAAAGAAAGAAAGAGTTGTCATAAAGTCATTACATTTACATATTTGGCAGGACTCTGTGAAATATAGACATTGACTGATTTGGCCTTCTCTTAAACGTTGTGTTTGTAAGACACCACACCACCCACATAATAGGGAGAAGTCTTCACTGTATTTACAACATAATATTCGTTGTGGTCTGAATTGGACACTTCACCATTTTTGCAAAACAATATATGTTAATGACATTTAGAAGATTTAGAACACTTTCCTGGGGTCCTTTGCGTGTGTAATATGTGGTTTTAGATATTTTAGATTTTAGCAGTGAGCCCAGTGTCTCTGATGTCATCGACACTACTTCCTGGACTACATGTTGTCTCAGTAAGACAGCCATCCCCCTATCCACAGGAATTGTAGTCCAGGAGTGAGTATCAATGACATCAGAGACACTGGGATCACTGCTAAAATCTAAAAGATCTAAAACCACATATTACACACATAAAGACAACCAGGAAAGTGTTCTAAATCTTCTAAATGTCATTAACATGTATTTCTTTGCAAAAATGGTGAAGTGTCCCTTTAAGCTTCAAGTTTGGAAAATGTTGACCTCAGTCCTCAGTGTTAATTCAACTTTGAGTGTGCACCCTTACGGGTCCATTTGGTTCCATTTGTACTCTCAGAATGACATTAACATGTTAAATCAACTGCCATGGTGATCACAAATAATGGCAGATCTCCTGACATTAGATTTCATATTCCAATATCCTTACTTCTTCCTCACATAATTGTTTGGCCACCGGTGGCCTGGATACAGCACACATTGATACACAAAAGGAACAATGAGTTGGAATGGTACGATTCATATCGCTGTCAGGTGTAAACCTTGTATGTCTAAAACATTACTGTTCAGGAAATGGAAAAAAAATAACTTATTTTCCAATTGATCCAATGTAGTTCTCGTTATGTCACAAGCTTTTGTTATGCCCTTTCATTGGTTAAATATTTGTAACACCCACACTTAACCCAGACAAACACTGTCCACCTGGTGTCTCCAATTTGGGCATGTCATATTCAAGACTGCTATTTGATTGCATGACACATGCAAAGCAAAGTATAAAATAGGGCATAACATAAACCATACAAGCATGAAATATGGAGATACAAGGTTTCTGCCTGACAGCAACTACCTGTATATTGATGTAAGTGAATAGGAAGATCAACAAACCTATAACCTTGCGTCACCAGGACGTTTGCACACGGAAGAAAGCTTGGTTTTCCCCTATTAATATCCGGCCGGTTATGTAATTATCCGGTTGGACGCCACAAAGTAATTGTCCCCCCCACATAAATGCCGAATCGAGTAACCTGGTCTTGGCTAGTTTTGGACATTGGACATTGCTTATTTTGACCCATTTCGACCCAAGGACGGTTCTACAAATGCCTTCTAAATCATGACAGTTTTCTGAAAAACCTCATGTTTCTGTCGTGGGTTTAAAATTATTTCATGTCAAGGACCCCCAGAATTATGTGTAATTGGCCGTGGACCTCCATTTCAACATATGTTGTTCCAGGGACCTCCCAGAAGCAAATGTTTGAGTTAAATGCGTTCACTGGGGGGAAAGAAATATATTCAAAGATTTGCGCCACATTTTCACGATTTCTCAAAAATAGCAGAGCTACAAACTCATAGCGCGCCACTATGAGTTTGAAGATATGCTGTTTTTCAATAGCTAAAGTACAACATAATGCTTAGAACACCATAGGCGTTCTCGCCCAAAATGGGTTGAAGACGTGCACTATACTTCACAGGTTTATGGGTGAACTAAAATCATGATGATGTCCTCTGAACGGAGGGAACTCTTTTGGAGGAGGACGAGGCTAATATCAATATCCGCTCCACTAGTTTGTGCCATCTGGTGACGTGAGGGGATATATACACACTCTAGACTGGATCAGAGAACTGCAAAACGAGCCGATCTCAGTTTACATCAAATCTATTTTAAAATCCTGTTTAACAACCTCAAGCCAGTCAGCTTAAAGGGGAATAGCACTCATTTTCAACATTGAACCAACATGTCATCAACATAACATAAGAGTTGTCATGTGTGTGTCCCTTCTGTGTAGCCCAGAAGTGAACTGGAGGTCTAGACCTTTGGGGTCATGGATCAAGGTGTACACTGTGTAGGCCAAAAAAGTACACCTTCCCTCTATGCCACTGATCACATGACCACATGAAGTTCTAGACCAGTGGTTCCCAAACCTTTTCATGTCAAGTACCCCCAAATTGACACTCATTAGCCCGCGGACCCCCCATTAGAAAGTACATGCCAAGGAAGCCCCATAAGAGAAGACTTTTACGGCTCTGGTAGTGATTTCCACCGATTTTCATTTCAAGGACCCCCAGGTTTGACCTGAATTAGGCTACAGACCCCCATTTAATGGCATTCTATCTCTGGGACGCCCATGTATATTGTAAAATCACTGTTAATTTAACTCTGAGAGTGTACAAATGGAACCAAGTGGACCTGTTAGGGTCAATTTGGTTCCATTTGTACACTCTCAGAGTTACAGACCCATAAGGGTCCATTTGGGTACCAACTATGCATTAAGCTGGGTACCCCCTGGAACTCCCTAAAGTACCCCTGGGGGTCCCTGAACCCCACTTTGGGAACCACTGTTCTAGGCTACACAGAAGGGGGTGACTTTTTGCCAGGTGCTTGAAAAGCATCCTGGCCTACATTCACTACTATCTCTGGGGTGACTGCAGTGGATCAGGAGGTAGAGCAGGTCATCCAATGATCTGTGGGTCGGTCGTTCGAATCCCGTCTCCTCCTGTCTATATGTCGAAGTGTCCTTGGGCAAGACACTGAACCCCAAATTGCTCCTGATGTGCTGGTTGTGCCTTGCATGGTTTCTGCCGCAATGTGTGTGTGAATGGGTGAATGTAATGCACTATGTAAAGCGCCTTGGATAAAGGCGCTGTATAAATGCACCATTTATCTCTAGTAGTGACCATAGTAGACACCTTTTCATGATTGGCTGTCTCGTCCATACTGTAGGCTGCCTCTAAGCCAATGGGAGACTTACCTATATAACCCATAGCCTGAACGGTATTTAAAACCCATACTCTGAGGCACACAAACTGATACTATACTTGTAGATGTTCATAAAGGAGAGCTTTCTGCATTTGGCAGTTATGACTCATCATTCTTGTTAATTCCACGCAACAACTGTAAGGTATATTAATGATTACATAGTTCAATGTTGAAAATGAGTGGCGTTCCTCTTTAATGGAAATGGATGCAAAATGTGAAAGGGCTTTCCTGGTGTGGGGGTGCGAGCAGTTCAATGAGAGGGTGAAAAAAACAAACAAACAGAAGGAAGTAGGTAGACATATCCAAACATCAAAGGTGGACCAGCGACAGTTAAAGCGTCCCCTCGTCCAGCAATTTGTTGATGCCGTGGCAGATCTTCCTCAGATAGAGTCTGTACTCCTCCCCGTCCCCGTACAGCTCGGCCAGGAAATCGGCGTGGGCGAAGTGGTTGAAGACGTGATCTATGCGCGCGTGCGAGCGCACCGTCAGGTGCTGCTCCACGAGCAGATGGAGCAGGTCCCTGCACTCCAGCAGCAGCTCCGACAGGATGTTCCGGTCGAAGGTGTACTCCACCTCGTAGAAGCTGACCGCCGTCATGGCCGCCTGGTTCATCTTCTTCTTGAAGCGCTCCACCGTGTCCAGCTCGTCGGGGCTGAACTGGTGGTTGCGGTAGAGGATGCCGATCTTGAGCGCGATCTTGATGACGTCCTTGATGACCTTGTGGGCCTCTTTTTTGCTCTTGGTGAACTCGCGGCTGGCTTTGTAGAGCTCGTCCAGGATCTCGCTGCTGGTGTCGTCCGTCAGCAGGTTCGCCACGGCCATGGTCGCCATCTTGCTCAGGATCTTCTTCTGGGCCTGCAAGGCCAGGGAGCGAGAGTTGAAGCTCTCCTGCCCTGCAGAGAGAGAGAGAGAGAGAGAGAGAGAGAGAGAGAGAGAGAGAGAGAGAGAGAGAGATAGAGAGAGAGAGAGGGCCGGGGTTAATCGAGATGCTCAGTCAGAGGTCTTCTGGTTTGTTCTTTCTGTCAAAGCAGAGGATGATTTATGTCCAGAGGATTCAGGAGATGAGTCATCGCTGAGCCTCATCCTAATGAAGTGACTGTTGATATTCTGCGATACTGTCTAAAAATGTCTAATTTGTTTTTAAAGATATTTTTCGGGGATTTTGCCTTCATTGATATATCTATCACATACAGACTGACAGGAAATTGAGAGAGAGAAGGGGAGTTGACACGCCACAAAGGTCAAAGGTCGTCGGGAGTCGAACGCGCAACACGCTGTCAGGGTGCATCAGTGCCTATAGGTGCCCAGACAGCTACCATAGCCTTATTCCAGGCCTGAAAATGTCTAATTGTACAGAAAAGTATTTATAAAAAATAAATTAAAAAAATACAATATACAATATACGATAGAATTATCAATAATAATAATAATAATGGACAGAATTGAAGTTGAGCAAATTATTTGATTTGGGATTTGTGTCTTGAAAACCCTAAGAAAGAAACTGGACAGAAAATGTCAATGGAAAAGCCAATGGAAGGGAAAATAATTTGAGGAATAGATGAAAAGAGTGTGCCCTGCACATGCTATGGACGGGTGGAGGAGGACTTCCTGTATTGGCAGCAGAGTGGTGCTTGCGAGTATAACTATAACTCTGCTCTGTGCAGCATCAAGTGGCTGTCTCAGCACAACCACGATAAGGAACTCTCTGCTTAGCTTCTGTTCTCTACAGGTTGCCACTGTGCCACGCCCCACTGCAACGTTATGATGTAATGTAATACAACGGAGCAAAAAAAGAAAAAGAAAAAAAAAGACGGCTTGTCTGTAGAGTCATATCCGGCACTGCCAGTGGGCTAACGTAGTCTTTGGAAAATGTGAAGAGTGGTTCACTGGGTTGATTCGGTGCACGTTATACTAGGAGTCTAGGACAGAAATGTTTTCGTTTATTATTATGTGGCAACAAATTACACACCAGATAACTCCAATTATGATTAAAGGAAAGAAGGCTTTACTTGTCTCTGCTTGCACGCACGCACATATGCACGCACAAATGCACGCGGACAGACAGACATTCAGACAGACAGACAGACAGACAGACAGACAGACAGACAGACAGACAGACAGACAGACAGACAGACAGACAGACAGACAGACAGACAGACAGACAGACTATGCCCAGTGGGCTGACTGGGCTCATCAGGAGACCACTCGTCAGAGGGACCACCTGCTTTCTTGTCATTATGATTCTAATAAAGCCATGTGACAACATAGAAAGCCTCATTTACCAAAAGCTCTCTCCCTTTGATGTAACCATTTAAGCCAATCAGTGGTGTAGTACAGGCACGTGACATTATTCTTGAAATCAAATCAGAAAGCTCATCCAGCCCTCTTCTGTTCGTTGCCAATGTGGCATTCTGTGTGAGTGGACACGTACAGAAGTGGGGGCGAATCTGTGACATTTCAAGTTTTTTTCCCGTCTGAAGCCAAATGGCATTTCATGTTCAAACAATTAGCTATGAGTGACATTTAAAACCAAACTAGCAAGGCTTATGTCCTAAAGCAGTTTTTCAGGATGTTACAGTAGCTTGTGAGCAACCGTCGGGAAACTAGACTTGGATGTAACCAGCAGACAGTAAACATTTCACCGACCAAGGCTTATCATCTGACACCACAGCAGATTGTGTGGCAAGCCTGATTTATGCTTAATCATACATTTGTAGTAATACAGAACCTTCCCCATGGTTTTAGCTCATGTTTGTATAACACTTACTCTGTAGGCTCACTTTGAAAACATATTCACAATGATGATGCACCTGCACTCCGAATATACAGTACACTAGAACCCAACCCACCATATACACGTAGTAGCATACTGTCTGAATAGTAATTGGCTAGTAATTGGGATAGCTCTCTCCTTTACTCTTGATATGAATCCAATTCAGTTAAACTTTTATTAAAGTGTCATATCACAACAAGTCTCAAGACACTTCACAAGGTAGAGCAATAACAGCCCACTGGGGCATTTTAGTAGTCTATTAGACGTCTAAAGGGTGGTCTAAAAGACGTGGTAAAAATAGTCTATAATTGAAGTTTTTTAGCGATTAGACGTTCAAACAACGTTTCAACGTCTAATCTTAGCCTAGACTGCTATTAAAACAACTTCCATTTTTAGACTATTTTTACCCCATTATTTAGACTTTGCCCAGTGGGAGCAGGCCAACGGGGACATCTGACCCCCACCTTTTGAAACTACGTGGTCACTCACGAAACATACTATAATATCACTGATCTCAGGCAGCATGCAAATGTTGGTTACATCTGAAACAACAGCATGCTGCTCATCATGAACACTGTAACACCATATGTTGCATGCGTAATAATTATGTCCAGGGACACAGTATA
>OOFJ01133086.1:0-13003 GCA_900323375.1 Benthosema glaciale | reverse complement strand
TATATATATGTATATATATATATATATATATTTCTTCTCCAGGGTGACCAGAAGACTAACTAAACAAGAAACCAACAGATGCCTTTTCAATTAACTGAACCTGAATGAACACATCCTTTGGTATGAATCTGTACCTGTGCTTTTCTGCAAACTGTTAAAATCAAAACGACAATACTCCAACTAGATTGAACACATTTAAACTTAGAAAAGTCAAACACTTTATTGGCATACCGAAGTGTGGTAATCATCATCAAGGCAAGGCAATACATGTATCAAATAACCATAATTCAGTTTTACTTTGGCCCTTACATTTGATTAAAATGCTGATTTCAGTGGTAAATATGTTATTTACATGTAATAAGGAAAGATCCTACGGGAAAATTTCAAGTTTTAACATAGAATCTCATATCTATTGAATTATAAGATGATCAAACATTTCATATAACAGCTCCTACATTGAAGATGACATTAAAGGATATGATATTGTGAAGACAGAATAGACTGGTTATGAACACATGGTTATGAAAGGGGTCTGCATTGTATGACCAGTGAAGTCAGGTCATTAATGCCAGGCTGCCATGACAACAAAGAGGTAACAAGTAACCTGATTTAAACAGAGTAAAACAGGGTACAGACACAGCCAACCAGCTCAGTGGACCCTGCAGTCTCTCCTAAAAATACAGTAATACAAGGCCAATTAAATGAATGATTGCGTAAGAGGACACAACATGAATCAACGCACACAACATGAATCAATGTGCATTCAAGTAACAGAATCATGCATTTGCTAAATAAAATGTGAAGACAAAATTCTTGATGAAAGCTCCGGTGCAAGAAGCAAACTCAACTACTTCCTAATGACTAAAACATCTGTGATACTGATCACTTCACGAACACTGCACACCTTAATATAACGTTACACCAAACGTTCCCTGGCATTGCTTCAATATTTCCTGAGTCTGCTTAGAGTGGTGAGCATGGCTGAGATGAACCAGTTATCTAAGACGGGGGAAGACTACATTGCATCCAGAAGTATTCAAACCCCTTCATCTTTTTCATATTTTATGTCGCAGGGTGCAGCCTTATATGCAATAAAAATGTCTAAAGGATTTGGTCAGTTTGCCAATATTGTTGACCGTGTCTGTAAATCAAAATGTACGGTAAATCAGCCATGATGTTTGTTCACTCAGCCCCTCCCAATGTGTACTGTACATACACGCATTCAGAAATTGGGCAGTGAGCCTTTGACATCCATTATTATTATAATTATAATGTATTATTTTTTATTTATTAGTAACACACGATATCGAAGTGAAATTTGTTTTCCGCATTTCACCCATCTCTTGGAGCGGTGAGCTGCAGCTTGTGCCGCGCTCGGGAATCATTAAGCTGATTAGATTCTAATGTGTAGCAGGTCCCATAGCTGTGACTAAGTTTTGACCAATACAAAACACCTAAGACTCTCACTGAGACATGTACAGGCACGCACGCACACACGCACACCATAGGAAGTTAGATACCAAATGGACCCTCACAAGTCAGTCCAAGTCACTGAGGTCAGTAACTGAGAAAGTTAGAGACCTGACTTGAACCCAATGTAACACCTCTGGAAAGACATGAAAACAGCAGTCCAACATATTATTCAACCTGACAGAGCTCAAGAGAATCTGTAGAGAAGAATGGTATTACAATCTCCCATAGTCGCAGTCAAGCGTTCTTCAAATAAGTACATAGTAAAGCATCCGAATCCTAATGTCAATGTGATAATTCAGTCTTATTTTTAATACATTTTTCACTTTTATCATTATGGAAAATTGAGTGTACATTGATGAGGAAAAATGTAAACGATTTCGTAGCATGTTGGTTATATGACAGTTTCCCATTACCAGCTAGGAATACTTTCTAAATGCACTGTAGCTACATTCCACTCATTCAAAGTCCATAGTCAGTGTATGTGTGTGTGTGTGTGTGTGTGTCCATGGTGTTCAAACCGTCTTGATTCAGCCATTACCCTGGGGTTAGGGTAAATGATCATCCCCTGAGGAGTGAGGTAGGTAGGTCCATGTGACATGTGGTACTCATGATTTGGTCTCTATCTGTGAGTGGAGTGCCTCTGCCTGGGATTTTAGGCAGCGGAATTCTCCTTGGATAAAATCAGTCAAGATCTTTCTCATTTCCATCTGAGGATAAACATTCAAAAGGCAGGAAATAATAAATATGGCAAAATAACGTTTTTCCTACACAAACGCCCATGTTTACATGTTTGTGCATGTAATTTCACCTGGCTCTTGTTTTCGGCTCGGAGCGACTCAACTAGATCTTTGACACTAAAAGGTTTCCCCACCAGCACTGTGATTTTCTGAAAGCAAAAAGTACCGTCATTTGAAACAATGGTCAGTCAGACCTAAAATAAAAGTTGTGTGCCACTGAAATGTCTCTCAGATTCATGGTGTGTATTTGTTCTTACCTTTCCTCTTTGAGGAATGTATGGCTTCGTATTAGGGAGTACATCACTCATACCTGAGACAACACATGAAACTGATTATGTGGTTCAAACTCCATACAGATGAGAGAGGAACACATAGGTGTTCATCATAGGATGTGTAACTCACCAACATGCCAGAGGGGCAGTATAATGGGGTTTAGGGAGCACTCTGCTATTAGCCGACCCACACCTGTAACATGGGAACAAATGTATACAATTTGACATTTAAACCACATTAACCCTGGTGACTCTATGACATGTTATTATAGGTAACGAGTACACAAATAATACAAATCAGAAGTAGACCATTCAACGTTATTAGAATATCACTTTGCATCAATTTCAAAGTGACAAAAACAACAACAACAAATGTAGCAAGAATTAGTCACTCACCCCATTTTAACCGTATGAACTCAGCAGTCATGTTCACTTTACCTGTTGAGAGTGCCAGAGTGGACTTTTATAATAACAGCAGTGACATCAAGATAATGAATACAATAGAAGCAAAGAAAAGAGACAAACGCAGAGTACCTTCTGGAAAGATATGCACCCATTCCCCTTTATTTAACCTCTCCAGAATGAAGTCCATGCCTTTCTGGTAAACTCCATCCCCTGAAAAACAACATAATTATAAATAAATAAATCATAACAATCAGAATTAACACTTACATCTCTGGTTATTTCACAGGCTCTAAAAGTAAAATAGCTAATCCTTCCCGTCTTGGCACTGGCAATCAAAGAGAAACATTTTGGAGGTAAAGTGAGACATCCTTCCACCCTGTCCAGTCGGAGCTGGCACAAGAGAGAGTTTAGGATCGCCCTCCCTGTGACTTCGACACGACGAGAAAGTAGGAAGTTAAGAAAACAGGCGATGCCGACGGGCGCCACCCCTTCCACTGGCGTCTCTGGTTCCCATGGTGACACGTCTATGCACCTTCCCTGTCGCCGACGTTGTTAACAAGACGCCAAAAGCTGTGTTCTGCCATCGCAGGACGGGCTCCGACGGCCTATATATCGAGCACCGAGCCATTTGCCGGTGGTGTCACAAGTTGGACGGTCGAGCGATCTTAAACTTGCTAATATATTCAGTTGTCACACAACCCAGAAGAATATTAATGGTGGTGAACAGAAACTAAGACACATCGCTGTTGAATGCACACTTGTGCTAGAAATAGACACTCACCTCTGCACACAGGAACACATTTGCCACGGCTGAAGAACCTGGAGTTGAGCTCTGTGGTGAAGCAGATGTCAGAGGCAGCTGGGCTCCTGTGCAGTCACAGTGAAGGGTGATCATCACTCATGGTCTATGAACTGAGATATTATTTATGAAGTAATCATAGCTATAGGAGATCGATACAATTAAAGCAACATGAATGGCCAGCTCACCAGCGCATTTTCCGGAAGTTCCATAATTGTCTGAGCCTTAGGACTCCTGTCACAAAGAAATGTAACTATATCACTACCGAAGAAAAGAAAAGAAAAGAAAAGAAAAGAAAAGAAAAGAAAAGAAAAGAAAAGAAAAGAAAAGAAAAGAAAAGAAAAGAAAAGAAAAGAAAAGAAAAGAAGAGGATTTAACATGCGTGTCCTTACCCCAAATATGCGGATCATCCATGCAGGACTCGTGATTGCACAGTGTGATAAGGGGTGTGTCTGCAGGGCGCTGATCAACAAGGTCTAACAGAACATCATGGTTGTGAATTGTCATGTAGTTCATGTACTCTACAAAGAAAGAGAGGGAGAGGAGGGGAAACATGTTGTGAAGTGAACCTCATGTAGTTCATGTACTCTACAAAGAAAGAGAGGGAGAGGAGGGGAAACATGTTGTGAAGTGAACCTCATGTAGTTCATGTACTCTACAAAGAAAGAGAGGGAGAGGAGGGGAAACATGTTGTGAAGTGAACCTCATGTAGTTCATGTACTCTACAAAGAAAGAGAGGGAGAGGAGGGGAAACATGTTGTGAAGTGAACCTCATGTAGTTCATGTACTCTACAAAGAAAGAGAGGGAGAGGAGGGGAAACATGTTGTGAAGTGAACCTCATGTAGTTCATGTACTCTACAAAGAAAGAGAGGGAGAGGAGGGGAAACATGTTGTGAAGTGAACCACTGTCAGGTCCTCGCTATATAGTAAAAAGTTTGAATTTAATCTTTTGTAAACCTGAGTGTACAAAACAATCTACCAAGGGCCCATTTGGCTACATTTGTATGTCTGAATAGAGAAGAAGAAAGCACTCAGTTGAGTAGTTCACAGTAAGAGCGTATCGGGTCACTCACCGGGTGGAAGGTTCGAGTAGAATGCCCTGATCGCCCTCAGAGATTAATTACTGTGTACTAATTTTACTGTGTAGTGTGTGTCATCATTAGTGTCCGAGAGAGTTGTGTAAATGTCTGCAATGAATGAATGTAAACATGCCATCGAACTTACTGGTCCAAAAGTATGCGTAGGAGCCCACCATGCCCATGACCAGGGAGCTGGTGAGCCTCCAGGCCAATGGGGGGCAGTGTGGGAATGGCCACTTCACCTCCAGAGGCATCACAACAACTACACAGTACTACATGCACAACATCAGCCTGACACACACACACACACACACCTTATGATGAAATATACAGTATATCCATAGCTAGCCCATGTGGTAGCCTACATAAGGAAAATGTTTTATCAATTACCCCAAAACACAGACTGGGCTACTACTTTACCAGATTAATATAGTAGTGGGTATAGAACTTGGAATTCAATGACTATAATCACTGCACTGCCACACACACACGCGCGCGCACGCACGCACGCACACGCACGCACGCACACGCACACGCACACACACACACAATGTCTGGCTCTATTAAAGATATAATCACTCATTCTTTGGGCTATCTCCTATAAAATTCATAATTGATTTCCAACTTTACTCAGATGGTGGCTTATAAATGTACTATTCCCGTTGATAACTTGTCTAGTCTGTTTTGATCATGGCTCAAACACTGGTCAACTTCAACCCGCCTCTAAAATTATATAGTAGTAAATTATAAGCTTGTCTAATGTCAATGCATTTCGACACGTGATCATCTTTGCATCAGCACAAAAAGTCAAAGATCTAAAGTCAAAGCATGTCCATCTCACCTTCTCTTGACAGCTGATAGCTTAGCCAACAACATGTCGAATCGACCCTGTATTGACCCCGGAAGTGTATTGCATTATGGGAATGGTAGTTTATGAACGGTCTATTTCTCTGATTTAAAAACCATAGCATTTAACGAGTAAGATCCATTATGAACAAACACAACCACCACAATGACGTGATGGTAAAGATACTTTTATACACTGAAAATTATTAATATTTTTTTTCCAAGACCAAGCACTGACCATGATAAAGACTCTAAAGAGTACGAGGAAATGAGGGATCATGTTGTAGCAAGTAGGCCCGCCAGTACCCCCGGCCGTTTCCAAGCAACAGAAAATAAACAAAAGCATGACGGAAGACAAGGCAAGTGTAGGTTTGTATCACCTCTTATAATAATAATAATATAAATATATGTATAGGCTATAACTCTATGGGACACATTTTAAAACGAGTTGTTTGTTTGATGTTTATGTTTTCAAGCTCTGCATAAGTGGCATGTATAGAAATATTTCCAAACTTAACTATTAACCTAAGTAACATCATCACTCTTCAGCCACATGGTAGATTTTTTCCCCCTTTTTTCCCCCAAGAAAAGAGGCTTTCAAATGTTACCATATTTACCTGATTAATTTGTCTCACCGATGTCTGCCTGCCTATGTCTGACCTTTGAGAGATTTGAGACTGGCTTTGTCTTTAAAGTATTCCACAGGTGTTTTTTGTGTGTGCTATGTGCCTATGCCTCCAAGTGATGCTGCAGTTTGATGGCTTCATACTACATTTGTTTACACATTATCTTTGCTAATAATATGATGGATTCATGTTAATGTGTGTATTTTCAGACATTTACATCTTTTTTTTTAACTCTGAGGACCATAGGGTCTCTGAAACCCTGTTGAGGACCCATACATGCCAGCTAAATCAGTACTGTGATGACCCTAATCTTTATAATCTATCCAATCCACACACAGCCATTCAACCATAACATATTGCTTTTTATCTATTTGGTCTGTATGGGATCAGAGGCCGTATACCTTGAAGTCTACAAGAAGATCAATGAAGCTTTTCAAATATTCGACCATGAGTTAAACAAAACAGTGGATGTCAGGTGAGTTGATTAGGTTTAATGTTACTGCTACAAGTAGCCAACTATTGACACTTTGACAGGGGCTATACATGCCATAAACCTGACACCTATTTTGGGACTCAGCATGCCTTGTTACTTTATGTACTAACACTTCTGCATTTTGATATGAAGAAGTATGCTAATGTAATGTCATTTACATTTCATAAAATGGCCATGACTGCAGACCTAATGGTGTATAATGTGTGTGTTTTAGGGAGATTGGCACCATCATCCGTTCCCTGGGCCTCTTCCCCACTGAGGGGGAGCTACATGACATAATAGCAGAGGTTAGATCATTATGGACAAATTAATGAATGAACAAGCGGGTTTGAAGATTCAAACCTGCTTGTACTGTACACTACAGTATATCTAACATTATTCAGATATGTTGTAGACATGTGACTTATAGGATACATAGTGGCTGCAGGGAATTCTTTCCAACATTGAAGCTATGTTATGCAAGATTAGATTATAGACAGAGAGTCAGAGAGATAGAGAGTTAAAGAAGATACATTTGAGGAACTTTTGCCAATTAGGAATAATGCATAGAGAAAAACTATCCCTCATCCTTTCCTCCCAATCCTGTGTACCAGATGGAAGAGGAGGAGCCTACAGGATATATTCGCTTTGAGAGATTCGTCCCAGTCATGACCAGTGTACTGATGGAGCGCAAGTAACACTCTTCTTTAATATTGATTACGTATAGTTGTCTATGACTATATAATGTGGTTTGCAGTGGCCAATGATAACTGTGTGTGTGTGTGTGTGTGTGTGTGTGTGTGTGTGTGTGTGCGTGCGTGCGTGCGTGCGTGCGTGCGTGCGTGCGTGCGTGCAATCATGTGAGTTAGGTTCCGCCCCATCCCAGAGGACCTGCTGCTCCAAGCATTTGAGGTGAGAGTGTAACCTGATACTGGGACTGCATACAGTTACAGATCACATATACACTTCAGAGGGCAAATACTTTGCAATGTTGACTCTAAAATATATCAGATATACTACTGTACAGAGTATAGACTATAGGCCCTATACAAGCCAAGGAGACCGGCCCATCAATGGTAATAGTTTGTTAACTGCCATCATATAACAAAACAGCTGACATATTCCCAGGTTCTGGACCAGCAGAAAAAAGGACACTTGCAACCGGATGAGCTGACAAAGTACATGACACAGGAAGGTAAAAAATTATTCAGTTTTAAATCTTTCCAGAATAAAAATAAAATAAAAAGAAAATCAGTATTGTATTATACTAGAGGCAAAATTATGTCTAGAATGAAAACACCCAACCCTGACACGATCTCACAAAGTATAGTGGATTACAATCACTATATTTACATTTGTTTTGTATGTGCTCTGCAGGGGGTGTAAGTGATGTTTTTGTTATGTGTTAAATAGCTCTATACTCTCGAGTCTTTGTTCAGTAATATGGGTCTCCCAGTTTCTTGTCTTAGTAAACTGACATTTATACCACAAGTGAACGCACATGTTCTGAATGTAGAGAAATGTAACACTTATTTTAACAAAAACATACAATTTTAACCCCCTTTCATTTATTGTCAATCGTATTACGGTGTCGCTTGGCAAAAATAACTAGTGGATACTTGTAGCTTGGGAATCAGTTCTGTAGTAAAAAAAAAACTAATCTTCACTCAGGTGAGCCCTTCACTCAGGAGGAACTGGAGGAGATGCTGTCAGCCGCTGTTGACCCAGAAAAGAATGTTGTTTACTACAAAGATTTTGTCAGCATGATGACCATCGATTTTGATAAATAGATATATAGCCATTTGTGTGTACACTGTAGTACAAGTGACAGTACAGCCACTGGCCATGATGTACATGTGTATTTTTTTGTATTAAGCGTATGAAACACTGCATTGAAGAAGATATGAATCCACTAATTGAACAGCTGTGAAACAGGAATTGAATGAAAAATGAAAATAGTTGATCTTCAACTCATACGCATTGTGCTGCAACATGTGAGCTTGTAGACCCATTTCAGCAAAGAGATTTGGTATGTATGTGGAGAAAATGAGTGGGAATGTTATTATTTTGTGCCTGCATACTGCCAGCTTAAACAACAGCAAGGTTTTATACTCGAATCAACATTTTGGTCAGGCCTTCTTCCTGACCAAAATATTGCGGGTTCCTTCCTTTATTGTTGGAATTTCTGCTCTTTGTCTACGCACCTAATTTTAACCATTTTACTGTAATCTAGGTGTGCGAAAGCCTTTTTACACCATATTATTTTGTGCCTGACATCTTTATTTTTATAAATGAAACCCTTTCACACTATTATTCAACTGTATTCTAATGGTACCGTTGTTATCAAATAGTGTTTAAATTGTTGGGACTCTTAAGAACTGCTATACTAAAATAACTCTTATTCACATTAAGAATGAAGAGGGGTTTATTTGTCACAATATCACTCATAGGCCTACAGGTAAAAATAGGTAAATTAGTTAAATGTTTTGGAAAGAGTTTTATTCAAACAAGCTTATAAAATCAATTCAGTCCAAGATTTTTATTTTGTAAAGTCAGAGGTTGTAAAGAATAATGTATATTCTTAGTAAACATGACTGTTTGTTAATTTACAGACATTAAATATTTTACAAGTGTTGAAAGGCTCATCTTCAGCGAAGATTATTCATAAACATCAAAAGGTTGCGTTCATCCATATTCATTGTGCGTTGATAATACAGACAGAAAACAAGCAAAAAAGCTACTGAGATCTTGTCAGTAGATTAAAATGTACATCCTTCAGTTAAAACCTTTCGAAAATAAATAAATAATTCACATTAATTATAACATGACAGTGCTATGAAGGCATTGCACGTGCAACAAACTGGGTTCTATTGCAATGGTCTCAAACTGTGGCCCAAAATGCTGACATACTGTTTCTGAGCACCATCAAAAACCTTTCACCGTCCTGAAATGTGACTCAAGAGAACATAAAATACTTAATAATTTTGTGTAGCCAGATGATCAGCGATATCCGCGTACGGCATGTACAGTTATGTTTGGTGACGTCTGAACTTAATGTAGTGGCTAGAACAGTGGAGAGAACGGCAACAGAATGGAACTACTAGGCCTACTGCTTTGGAAACCAATCCTGTCATTTCCCCAATATGAAGGACTGCCCTACTACTTTAAATTGATTCAGCAATACAGTAATGTTTTACATCAGTGAATTGTTTAAACCCAGATTTTTAGATTTATTCCCTACAATGAATTCAGATGTCACCAGATATTCGGCAGAGATCTCTGTTCATCTAGCTGCACAAGAAGAAAAATGGATATACCTCGAGTTGGAACAGGACATCCTTTCACTGAAACTGTGTACAAATGTAACCAAATTATTTGCATATTTGTACACTCGTAGTTAAATGAACACATGATTTTACAGTGTGTCAACACATATTCTTCTCTGCTGGCTACTCATGACAGATAGTGATAACCAGTTACAGTAGATCACCAGCCGGGGGCAAGCCAGTCCAATCCCTTTAATGCCACCTCAAATCCCAGGAAACAGGCCTGAGAGAGAAAGAGAGAGATTCTATATTTCTTTTGACCACATTAATCCTGGCGTCCCTATTTTGGGCATGTCATTACAGGTGAGAACTTTCAAAGATTTTCAAAATGTATCACAAATTTCAAGCACTCATTTTGCAGATGAATGAAGGGTGGTAATATGCTGTTAAGAGGAATGTAAAATGTTACCGCATTGGCAGGGAAAGCTCGAAGAAAGACAGCATTAAATCCTTTATAAAGAGCTCTGGGTCCTTCCTCTCTGAGCAGCGTTCGTAACACGTCCACAAGACCTCTATACTTCCCATCTGCAGCTGCACACACACACACACACACACACACACAAAATGACCAGACATTTCAATGACCAGTTCTCTCATCATTGTACTGTGCAGACTATTGCAGGCTTTCAACACTAGAGTGCAGCACTATGCTACTTTTTTCTATTTTTAGTTTGTTAGTTTGATTCAATCTTTTTCTCTTTTCATCCAAGGTTGTGCTCACTTTTGGTTGTTAAGCTGGTTGTACCACTTGTACATTTGCCAGAAGATCTGGTAAAACACAAAACAGATACTTTTAACATCTGGACATTAACTACAGTATAATGTGACATCAAAGAGATTATTTCCCCAAAGCAATTAATGTGACACATCTACTTTCCATGTCACCAACAATTTACTTGGACTATATTTTATTCCTTTGACCTTTGCACACAGACTCCGATGTTTTTTATTGGTGTTTGTTTCATGAATCACCCTCGGGGGAGAAAATACTATAAAGCATTGTGGATAAAAATCACAGGGTTCTGAATTTTACTTTAGTGCATCATTTTACACTCTAAGTCTAAGAGTTGCTGTGCAGTCAAGACATTCAAAGAGTCATGACTGTCCCACCGTCTGACCTGTCTGGAAGTTGGACTTGAGGACATCAGGAGGCAGCGCGATCGTCCAGTTCAAGATCCCTGCTATACCACCTGCCAGGAGAATCTTGGGAGTGCTGAGCTGTGAGACACTGACACAAAGACATGCACACTGTGACATCCTTAGTGTTACTAAGTCCATTTGGCTTTGTTGGATCTTGTAGATCGTAACTTCAGAATGTTGTTATTTCACAATTACAACAGTAACAGACTGACCTTTGGCCCTCAGGCGTCAGGAATTTCTTGAGGGATTCATAGGTGAGGAAGTATAGACCATTAGAAGGCACATCTGTGAGAGACAGACAGTAAGAGACAGAAGGTCAGACAGTATTTGAGTGGAGAATCTACAAGCATAATACTTTTTAATTATCTTCATTACATAATTCTTACATAAAGCACAATTAAACTTTGGTAGAGGTTTGTTTTGTATAGTTTAGAAGGAAGAAAGTTAGCATACCGATTTTAAGCTCCCATGCGCTTTAGATTAATTAATAAGATACAGAGAGAGTTGTGTAGTTGCCATGATGTAGCTCCAAAAACTGCTAATATATATTCAATAGTTGCTCAGATCAGACTTTTAGTACACACATTCTTTTTATACAAATCTTAATGTCTATATCTGCACTCTGCTTTTATCTTCTTGAGACGGTAGCTGTTGTGTGAGGTTTTTTTACATACGGTAATGAATTTCACATGCCCTTTACTGATGATAATACTTGTTGACAATAAAGTGGAACCTTGAACTTTGAGTGAATTAAGCGAAGCCGATTCCACCAATGTACAAAATTACAAAACCTGGTTCAATGTGCTTTAATATAAATAGTACTAGTGGGTTTCTTACACATGCAATAACGAGCACAGTGATTTGGTCGTGGTCAAGACATCTAATGTAGAGTTACATCATGGCATGGTAAGAAGCATTTTATTCTCTCTATACACACTCTCTCTCAAACACACACAGATCTGTTACCTCTGATAAGAGTGAGTATAGTCCCTTTGTAGACACTACGGATCCCCTGCTCCTTATAAAGCCTTATAGCACAGTCTAGTGGACCTGCATACTTTGACTGTCCGCTACTGCCCTGCACCTATAACACACACGCGCACACACGCACCAAAGTAAAAAAAAACTGATCAGGACATCATTACTATAATGTGTTCTTTGGATAGGAAATGAGACTGTGCCACGCACGCACGCAAGCACGCATACATGCACACATGCATAGACACGCACGCACGAGCGCGCTCACACACACACACACACACACACACACACACACACACACACCTGCAACAAGCACTTGATCCTCTCTCCTGGAGCCACTATCACCGTAGTGAAGACCCCTCCCAGACAGCCAGACAGGAAGATCTGGATATGTCTGAATAGAATACACAATAGAATATCACTGTTATCAATCTATACATGCAAAGAAAACAAACATACTGTCAAATGGAAAACTGTTCCACAGAAAATAAAGGGTGAAGGGCTGCCGAAGTAGTCTTTCTTTGTTGTTTTTCAATGCCATTTTTCAGAAGTTAGACTGGGCCAGCTCTAAATAGACTGGGCCACGGCCCGGGTGGCCCAGTGGAGAATACGCCTCTGGATGTGTATACATTCCAACAAGGGTGGCATGAGGAACAGGACGGGTGGAGAGAGGGGTGCTGCATGGGCGTATCGTTTAGGAGGAGGTGTGGAGGATAGAAGCAAATGACAGCTGAGGAGAGGACTGTAGAGAGACATATTTTTAGAGCTCAGATTCCAACACTTTGTACTAAGGAGTGATTTATAGCGATGATGAAAGCTAAAGCCAAGTGTGTGTGTGTGTGTGTG
>OOFJ01133078.1:0-12280 GCA_900323375.1 Benthosema glaciale | reverse complement strand
AAATTTACATTATTTTTGCCTTATATAGGATGTTAATGGTGTGGTCACATTAAGGGGTTTAATAACAAAAAATGCTCAAGGGATATCAGTTGTCACCCTCTGGAATTCTTAAGAGGTGACCCCAAGCTACAAGAATCAGTTGAGAAAAAAAACTTTTATTGACGAAACCACGTTCAGCCCAAAATCAGCCCTCGGCTCCTGGACTACAACCGTATTTTGTATTTATTAATATTTGTATTTGGTTATATTTTGTGAGTTGAGTTGGAATTTGTTATTTGTAGCTTGTATTATATGGTTCTCCTTTTGTGTCCCTATAAGGCAGTGGTGACTGGTGAATGGAGGTGAATGGTGTGAGAATGGTGGAGTTGGGTGTGGTGCTGATTGAAAGCAGGTGTAGTGTTGTTGCAGATTGACACAGGTCCAGCCTCTGGCCCTAGCTGTCCTCGCTCCAGATTTGTCAACCTCATCCACAGTCCACACCATAGCCAGGATTGGCTGTGCTTCTGAGTCCTCATCTTATAAAGGCCTCACTCTGCCCTGATCACTTTCAGTACTTTTGCATGTAAAGTTAGGTTGTTTGTGTTTGATTACGTTTGGTCCTTAGTTATTTGTCACTTGAGTTTGTCCTTTTATCATATTTTGTAAAAACATTGTCACAGAGCCATAGGGGCGGAGGGTTATGTTCATTGTTTGGTTATAATTCTGTTTTCTCCTGTGCATTTTTAGTTTAGGTACAGTAGGTTCACCCTGAAGACTATATTATGTGACAACTTTCATGTTAAACTGCACTGTACTGAAATTATAAAATATTTCACTTTTTACTTCAGTTGTCGTTCTTCCATTTTATGTTATTACTACTTTAGACCATGGCAATATATGGAGGATTGCTGATGTCATCAGTAATAAAGTATATGCCCATATGGGCATGTACCCTCTGGTGGCCAATAATGGAGCTGATTGATTTGTTTGGCCTGCTGCCATGACACATTGAGGTTAGACAACACACTGGATATGTGGGTGTGTAGCTGCATTGGGTCCAACCATTTCAATATGTCGGGCAAAAAAACCTTGTATCTCCATATTTAAACAATGTACTTATTTTTTGCCTAAATGAATGCCCGACTTCATCATGCATGTTATATGTCTCCACCATCCCTGAATCCGCAGTCTGTCACAACCGAAAGAGAATTCCCAATACAGCACTTTGTGTACCATGCCATATACAGTAACACATTTTCTGTGGGAGAATAGTACTGTATAGTATGTACATAACATTAAACATCTTTCTGTATTGTCATTTCTTGACCTAAACAAAAAAACAAAACACCAACCGTTAACAATGTATGTTTTTATTGAAAACGAAAATCATTCCATTCACATTTATAGCCCAGACGCATCCAGTTTCCATAAAATAATATTCTAGCTCCATAAGGCACTTTTTTTTTCTCAAATCTGTTATAACAAAGTAGATTTCCTATCAAATAGGAAAGGCACTAAAAGGCAGCAGAGATGTTCCTAGGTTCTTTGAGGACAGGTGGGAGACAGTATATTGAATTAAATGTTGCCCTATTATCCTATGGTCCCTTATGAGTAGAAGAGATGCCTAAGACTGTATTGTTCCCCAAGTGGCACACATATGGAATAGTTCTGTTTTGTATTATATAATATCTTGGAATTGGTATTCTATTAAAAAAGGTTCCAGCATAGCTTACTAACAACATATTTTCACCATGTAATTTACCACATGCAGGGTTCAATCACATTTAGATTTCAATTTGGAATGTTGAAATGAATAGTGTTCAACAGATTGACAACACCCCTAGTCAACAGCGGTGTTCTCTGAGGTATAAGAATGAAGAGAGGTACCAAGTAGTTAAAAATATACATATAATAAGAAAGAAATGAAAAACAGCATGCCAAATTAAATATATTGCAGACAGCTACAGGATCTCTCACAAAACTGTAAACATTCCCCATTGCAGAACTGTTTTCAATGTCACATTTTCAACTGCACATAAACTGACACGCGTCATTACAGGGGTTTACAAACCCATACAATGTGTCACCTAAACACTGATTGGCTTTTAAAGAGTCAGTGGCAGTGTGAATAAATGGTCAGTGATATATCAATCTAATTCCACGTGCGCCCACACAATGTTGTTGACTGACTGCAAGGTGGACAGCAGCTCCCAGTGTTCATTTCAACCCCATGCATTCGAAAACATTCCCTACGGTGTTGATGTTCATGGTAGCCTAAAAAAAATGCTACTGTAGCACATTGAAAGTTTTCAGCACATCCTTAACCAGTTACACAGTGAAATCCTTGGGGTTAAGTTTAGTGATTTGTAACTCAGAGGGTGTACAAATGCACCCAAATGGACCCTTACATTGTACCCTCTCAGTTATATTAAGAGGATTTTACTGTGTAGTATTGTAAACAGCACAGGAAAAAAAACATTCCACCTGAGGTTACATCTCATGCACGGGTACATACAAGTACAATTCCTTCGTTCTGCTGATACGTCTGAAGCACAACAAAATAATTGTATTCTTATGTACCCAAACACAAGATGTAATAATAAAGTAACCTTGAACCTTGCCCTAGACCTGTATCTCATGTTGTCACTCCTTTCAACTGCCTTGTTCCCTTTGCTTTCTTTCCTTTTCCCTTCCTTCACTGTACTCTAAATCTAAACGAGAGCATAAAAACCTTAAAAACAATCACCCTCCTCCAAGTATGTCCATATTGATATAGAAATATGGAAAGAAGACAACACTGTGTTCTTTGGTCACTTTGTCACAAAAATAAAAAGGATAAAAAAGGGGATCTTATTAAAATGTCTTTTCCCTAGTCGTCCAAAAAGTCCTCATCCAAGTTAACATCTGAGGTGTCGATATCATCATCCAGGTCAAAGTTGTCCAGGTCAAGATCATCCAACCCCTGGAACAGAAAAACAAGTCACAGTTTGCATTATGTACAACCTACCAGTCAGCTATATATAATTTTTTTTTTGTGCTAATATGGGAGAGCCAAGGCTTTACCTCATCATTCATCTCCATCTCTAGGTCTTCTGGTGGTTCCTCAGCTCCTCCAGAATTAGCCTCTTCCTCTGCCTTCACAGGTGAGGGAACTGCTGCTGGAAGTTCAGGTAGCGCTGGGGTTGGAGGATCCACCACAGAGGGCATCAGGATTGCGTCTGGCACTGCTGGTGTTGGTACAACCGCTTCCTCCGGGGCTGGGGCTAAGGCTGGAACTGGCTCGATTACCGGTATTGCAGATGGGCCTGGGACTGGTGCTAGAATGGGCGCCAGGTCTGGGATTAAAACGGTGTCCGGCTCATTCATATCCAAACTGACCGGATCTTCTAGTGTGATGAGTTCATCCAAAGCAGCAGGTGCTGCTGCAGATTCTGGAACAAGCACCATCGCTGGTGCCTCAACGGTCGCGGTCGCCGACTCTGTTGCCACAAGAACATCTGTTGCTACCGACTCAGAAACAGGCGCCTCCGATGCTACCGTTTCCTCAGTGAAAGATATTAGGGTGTCAGTAACCTCTGTCACTATGGTTTCCGCTGGTGCTGACTCAGTTTGTGTGCATTCTGCTGTAATGGTCGGCGAGGTGGTCTCAACAACAGGCAGCGCCGTGCCAGAAACGATGGTTTCTGCTGCTACGACTTCAACAGGAGGTGTGTCAGTCGCCAGAGACATTTCCTGGACACCCATCTCGAGTGAAGATACAGCATCTTCTGTAGAGGTGGGAAGTAGCACTGGGGCCTCTACGGTGGAAATCTCTGAAATGACGGCGGCCTCCGCTGCAGGAGCCTCTGTGATGGCTGGAGCCTCTACTGTGGGAGCCTCTGTGATGGCTGGAGCCTCTACTATGGGAGCCTCTGTGATGGCTGGAGCCTCTACTGTGGGAGCCTCTGTGATGGCTGAGGCTTCTACAATGGAAGCCTCTGTGATGGCATCTTCCACAAGGTCCTGTTCTGCGTTGACTGGAGCCTCCTCCTCCTCCTCCTCCATGGCGATGGTGTCCACTTCCACCGCTGCTGCCATCTCTGGCTCAGCCACAGCCTCTTCAGAGGAGACGGGTTCTGCTTGCGCTGGTTCAACACGCTCCGTCTGTACCGTGGCCGGTGGAGGAGGCGATGTGTCCACCGGAATGGATTCTTCCTCTGCCGCCGTGACGGGCTCAATGAGCTCCTCTTCACCTGTGGAAATTGGCTCTTCCACCACCGCTGCTGGTTCTGAAGGTGCAGCCTCTACCACTGCTGCTGCCACCACGGGGGTGTCATCCACAACCTCCATCACTTCCTGAACCTGTTGAAACATAATTTACATGAGACATCAAGACAGTAATATATACAGTAACAGTAACAGTAGTAGTCAAACAGATAGAATGGGCTCAGGTGGCTGGCGTAGCTGTCTGGGCACCTTGGCTGGTAATCCAGTCTGGCAGTGTGCCACGGGTTCGACGCCCGATCCCGACGGCCTTTACTGTGTGTCACCCCCCCATCTCTCTCCCCATTTCCTGTCAGCCTACTTTCATCTATCCCTCTATCAATAAAAAGAAAAACGGCAAAACAGATAGAATGGGTGTCTATTTTTATCAGTTAAAGTGACACAACAATAAACAAGATGAAGCGGAGTGGCATGAACATCCATATCTGTCATAATTAATATATCACATCATGGCCTCTTTTGTAATATTGCCTTCATAACAAAGGCAAGAAACAGCAGGATTCACCCCAAAATTAAACCCAAAACATTACAACGAGCCATTGTCATTATACAATCGAGAACTATTATTATGCTCTTGCTTTTACTGTGCTTTGTGTTTTATTTGCTTTTAACCTGCTTATTTTCTTTTAGCCCCAAAGGCCTTGCCTTTTGCCAGGCCACAATAGTACCGTAAGTAATATGTTCTTCCGGTAGGACACTACGGTAAGAGCTACAAGAAGCTTACCTCTGGCTCAGCAGACTCTCCTGTTGGCACATAGCCTTCACAATCCTCCAGAACATTACGATCCTCGTTGGGCTTAAGAATAAACACAACAACGAAGAAGCTGGTGTCAGGATCTCAAATGAGTATTTGATAATGAAAATGCAGTAGAAAATAATAGAAATGCAGTGCAGGTACAGTATATCACTTCATTAACCACCATGTTCATTTAACAACTTCGAAACCCAAAACCTATATACTGTACGTCTTTGACCCTTACACGTCTGTAACTCTGAGAGTATTGTTTCCATTTGTATATTCTCAGAGTAATGGGCGTCCCTGAAATTAAAACGTGTGAGAACCACTGCTGTGTCCCGAACACCCACTTAGACCCCAAAGAGAAATGCTCTACTATGAATTTAAACATTTGTACTGTCCAACAATATGCCCCCACTGACCATAATGAGCGGGTACTCCGCAGCAGGTCTGACCCTGACGTGGGTCTCTTTCAAGTACTGCTCGGCCAGCAGGGCCTGCTGCAGGCCTGGGAACAGATTGCTGTACTGGGTCGGGTCAGCCAGAGCATCTGCTGCCTTCTGGTTCACCTTGGACAGGCTCTCTTTCCATAACTGCACTACCCTGGAGGCATAGGGGACGAGATGGCACACAGGTTACTGATCCTGTAGCTACTTTTCTTTCATACATTTATTTTAGACAATTTGACACAATTTGGCTTCCACCCAACACAGCAACGATATGTACACCATATAGACAACATATACTGTAGTGTATATCTTTGCTAAACAGATTACTGTATTTATACTTGTCCCCATTACACTTTTTTTCGCTCCCGATCCGATCCCGATACCACAATTTCTGTGTTGGCCGATACCGAATACCGATACCAGTGTTGTGATCTCGTGTTGTGTTTACTTTTTTAGCTATCTAGCTATGCATCTCGTGTTGTGTTTATAGCAGACTCCTCACTCAAATGTGCACTTGTAGTTTGGGCATTTCGAAAGCAAACTCCACATGCTCCAACATTTCATTTACCTGCCATAGTGTCACCCCCTTACCCCTGTACTGGATCAGTTGTTAGACTGGCATGATCGCAGATACCAATATGACCGGATATGACAAAAAGGGCCGATACCAATACTTTTCTGATAGCAACTGTATCAGGACATCTCTAATTTATACTGTAGATCCGGGGAAAATAGGTCCCATTAAAGCATGGGACCTATACAGTAAGTACATTATCAGTGCATCAGAGTGTATGCACATGTTATGTATTCACAGGCAGCTGTACCTTGACACTTGACTGGGCAGGTATGTCCTGGCCAGGAACGCAGCCTCTGGCAGCCGGTTAGTCTTGAGGAGGAGATCCAGACATTTGTCCAATCTGGAAGGGATTGAAATAAATATAAATATAAATTAAGCGCGACATTCACAAAATCTGGATAAAGAAATAGTAGTTCCTTCCCCTCGACCCCTTTAGCACGATTAATTTTGACAGACACTCACTTCCCCTGGAGGAAATAGGTGAGGAACGCCACGTTGGTCTTGCCATCTTTCTCAGCCCCCTCGGCCAGTTTGCCGACCATGGCTGCGTTGCCCGATGCAGTGGCCAACAGTAATAATCCTCCATAGTCCTGGGCATGGTGCAGACACTCCTGCGCCAGACCAAACTGGCACTTTGTAGTGGCTAGCTCTGCCAGTTGCTTCCATTTATGCTCCGACTGCAGGGCCAGTGTGCCAAGGTGTGAAGTCAAAGACATAATACAGTTCCAAGCAGTTAGTGACACACAAACAAGGTCTTGTATTTAAACTTTATGATGATCACTACTGTAGTACTAGCTCATGACATGTGTGGGTGTTTTTGCGCGAATGCGTGCGTGCGCCCAATGTGTACAGACCTCTGCTTCCAGCGCCAGTTGGTAGGCGATCTTCAGCTCCCCCAATTGTAGTGCTAGTTCAAACCTGTGTTCTGGGTCAGTGGATACCGCCAGGGCCTGTTGTCTGAAACCCTACACAACACAGCAAATGAAACAACCAACATGATTACTGCAAGTACTGCAATCAACAGTTCCTGCTCAGGATTAAAAAAGAAAAAAAAAAGGAAGGAAGCAAACAACAGATGTGCAAGTTATTCAATATTCATGTTGGACCCAAAAGCCCTGCAGTGGAAGACAGTGAACTGACAGTTGCATAAAAGGATGAACATGAACATGAGCTCTGCAAACAGAAGGTTGTCATTGAATTCATAAGGGAGAAAAAAAGATGTGTTTGGATAGAGAATAAATCATGTTTTCCCCTCAATTCAGAGTAGATACGGGCCGGTGTAAACATTTTCCAACCAATGTGATACTGAGTGTGATAACGAGGACCGCCAATACCATCTTTAACCACTTGAGGTCATCATACTCCTCCGAACCGACAAACTACAAATAGACCCAAATCTACTACAGTCTCCAGTGTAGTAGCTGTTCAGTGGCCAACATTGGGTGGAGTAGGGTCTGGCTGAAGAGGATGCTCTAGTCTAAATGATAATATAAAATATAAAACGGACAACATTCCTGCCTAGAGGGTGAACTATAGTACAGTGGTTCCCAAACTTTTTCATGTCAAGGACCCCCAAATTGACACTCAACCGACGGACCCCCATTTGAAAAGATATGCCAAGGAGTCGGGAGACTCGGGACCCCATAAGAGAAGATTTGTATGGCTCTAGCAGTGATTCTCAACCTGTTTCATTTCAAGGACCCCCAGTTTAATGCATTAGGCTACAGACCCCCCCCATTTAATGGCATTTCTATTTCTGGGACCCCCAATTTAATTTATATTGTAAAATCAATGTTGATTTAACTCTGAGTGTACAAATGGAACCAAATCGACCTGTTAGGGCCCATTTGGTTCCATTTGTACACTCAGTTACAGTCCCATAAGGGCCCATTTGGTTCCAAACTATAGTTTTTGCTGGGGACCCCCTAGAACTCCCTCAAGGACCACTTTGGCAAACTCTCCAAAGGAACTGGTCGGAATAACGTGTTCATTCCACGCGCTACGACCGCCCCGGGAAAGTCCTCCCTGTCAGGTGAAAAGAAGCAGCTTGGACTCCTCATGCATAGAAGGAAGCATGAGGCCAGTCCGCTGCCCCACCCCCCCAGGTTGGCAGAGGGTGTGTAGAGCCCAGGATCACATTAGATAATTGACACAGGGGTGAAAAATGGGTTACAAAATCGTGGGATAAAAATAATTAAAGAAAAAGAAAAGGACTTTGGGAACCACTGCTATAGTACATCTGGATGCCTTCTGCTTTACAAAAGAGAAGGAGACTCGTCTGACCATATCAATCATTCATACAAACTCATACATTTGTGCATGTGCATAATCTTTCCATCAAAGGTAAGAACGTGACAGATGTGCAATGACCTAAGAGAGACGAGTGGCATCCCATTTACCTGTTTCTCCAAGAAGTTGGCCACACGTGACCGCTGCTCCTTGGGGATTGTGGGCAGGACCTTGTCGGCCATGCCGAAGTCCCTCCTCATGACGGCTGTCTGGTACTCCAGCACAGACACCAGCAGGGAGTAGCTGATGATGTTAAGCTCCTTGTCCCCCAGATAGAGGTGGTTGTCCTTAGGGATGTAGCCCAACAGGTACATGGTCCTAATAACGTATAGCCGACACAATCACTGAGTTAGCTTCTATTAGATCACAGTTTAGTTAAAGCCTTAAAGGACCACTTCACTACTCTTCAACCTATCTTCATAGTATCTTCATACTGGTATATGATAGGACTTCATATAATAGGTCCTCACTGATAATCATGATATGGCACCTTTTTTTACTCAGTCACAGACTGAGTAAAAAGAAAACCTCACAGGAGGGCTGTGGGCAGTTCAGAAACCCAGTGACATCATCGTTAGACAATTCTTTTTTTTTTTACAAAAATGTTTCGATTTTTATTATTGTGAGAACTTTTCAGGACTAGAAAGCCTGCAGTTTCTATTAGCTTGGATTCCCCATCGATGATGTCTGACGGTGGACAGGTTTCTATTAGCTTGGATTCCCCATCGATGATGTCTGACGGTGGACAGGTTGGGCATAATTGGGCACCAGGAATGGTGCCATTTTATCATGATTATTAGTGAGGACCTAGTATATGAAGATAGGTTGAAAAGTGGTGACGTGGTCCTTTAAAACACACCAGTTAATAACAGGTGACTATACAGCCAAGTATGCATTGCTGTGCATATTAAAAAACACACAGCAAACATATCATCCGGTTGTTGATACAGTATAGTCATCATGGCATTTTGAAATAGAGAAAACAAAGAAACAACATGGTGTCCAGCAGTCTGATCTGATTTAGGCTTAAGAGAGAAGAAAGATGGAGCAGCTGAACATATAGTATATCATGCTTTGATAGGCCTTAATTCACACCACATAATCTATTAACTAGTTATTAAATGTTTCATTATGTCGTTGTGATTGTAAAAACAAACATACTAGTCAACGTTCTTCTCTGTACGTTTGCAGTCACCCAATTGCTGACTGACTAAATAAAGACTGACCTATCTAGGTGAGCAATGGTGACAATCTCTCCCCCAACATAGTAGTTGAGTCTGTTGACAGAGCTGGTGTAGATGAAACAGTCTCCGACCCACAGCCCAGTCTTCACCACTTCCTGGATCTCTCCCAGCACCTGGGCGGCGATAGAGAGAGATGGAGAGAGAGATGGAGACAGAGAATGAGGAAAATTGGAGAAGATTGAGAAGAGGAAAGGGAGAGAGGGTGACAGCAGGCAGACAAGTCAAACAAAAGACGGAGAAGCGTAAGAGCAAGAAATGGAAAAGGTGAGTCACAAGTTTTAAACGCCATCTACTGTAAGTAAAGCTACAATTATCCACACTACAATACACAATAACATTAATTATGTACGGTTTCCTTGAGAACAACTGATGCAGATATTTTCAGACCTCAAATGCGTCCTCTATCCCGTCCTCTGTCATGGTCTCCTTGGCCTCCTGGGCTGCAGCCACTCTGTCCGCCAGGTACCGCAGCACAAAGAAAGAGTCCTCCGTGGCGATACACACCAGCTCCCCAGAGTCTGACCAGAAGATCTACAGACAGGAGAAGGACACATCATGGCATCACACACAATGCAGTTTGATGGCAAGGGTTTTTCTTTTCTTTTCTATCCTACTTAGTGCTTTGCGATTCTTTCTCAAATGAGAATCTTGATTTTCCTCCACAAGAATTGAGAGTTATCAGATTTAGAAACATACTTTTATCTCTGATTCTTTTCCCAGATTGCATTTTTGGTCAAAACAAGCCATATTCAACAGCCCATAAAGGACGATGATCGCGTTTACAATTTTTATTTTCTGGGTGAATGAAGATACGATCGTCCGCCTCTCCATACGCCAGACGTATGGGTAAAACAAAATATGGTAAAAAACAATGAAAAACACTGCCGGTATCTGAAGCTCCGGATTTGATTGGCCAAATCTGAGCAATGTTACACTGGATTTGACCTTGTAAATGAACATCTAGTGACGTTAAACTGTCATTTGTCTCCAGAATGTGAAACAACAGAATGGGGGACACACATGTTTTGGTTGGATCTCGATGCGGCGGATCAGTTCAGTGGTGTCCCAGTCGTAGAAGGCCAGACCGTTGGTCGACTTCACACCCAGCAGGAAGCCTCCATGGATACCTGGGGTAGGTACATCATTATAGTTAGACTAGCAAGGTAACAACAGTCGCACACACACACGCACGCACACACAGTCGGTTAGTGTACAATAACCGAATGTTTACAGTAAACACGCCCGCAAGCACCAAACACTTCCAGCCCTACAAGCCTTGATAACAGAGCAGGGAGTAAAACTTACCTTCAGCCCCAAAGTCAGGCTTAAAAGACTTCTTTTCCTTGAAGTTCTTAAATATTTTGACCACGTTGCCGCTCTCCCTGGTCGCATACCTAACGAATGGGACATATTATAGGTGTTTAACGAAAGTGGCTTAGCTTGTTTAACCCCTGTATACTGTTGACCCCCAATAGTGTCCCCCAGGGCTCTCTAGTTGGTCTGCAATTACTTACTTTCAGCCTACACCAGATCTCTTCACTGAAAATAGACCATGTCTAAGCTCACAAAGTGTTGCACTGCTTGTGGATCGGCCATTACAGCCCAGAATAGGGATGCTAGGGATTCCTTGTTATTCCTTGTTATTCACGTCCTCACTGTATTGCATTACTCTGTAAAGCACTTTGAGCTGCATTTCATGTCATGAAAGGTGCTATACAAATACACTTTTATTATTATTATTATTATTAGGGTTCACTTTGTTAATGTGTTGGTTAGGATTGGTCGAGGGTGTGTAGGAACCTACTCTGAGGAGTCATGGGCCCAGACAAACTCCTGAGCTGAGCCAAAGCTCTTGTTCCTCAGTGCCATAGCGGTGTAGATGATCCACTCCCCGTCTCCACACACCACCACAAACCTGAGCGTACACACCAACAGAGAGGGTGGAGAGAATCATTATGAGCATTGATCAAAGACCAGTACATACTCAATCCAATCCACAATAGGCACAAACACATTACCCCCCCCCCTGCACGTACACATACAGTATCTTTCATTTATCCACACAGAGCATGCTCCTTGAACACAAACTATAAATTTGTTTTACATCGTTTCTGTTTTATTACGGTGTTATTGTTTACAATAATTATGCCCAGTGCACAGGTTCAAATCTATAATTTATCGAGAATAGTTTCTAATCATCTTCTCTTTCCATGTAAACCCACTCGACCACCAGCACATGAATTTTCAAACCCAGCCGCCGCTCTCTCTCTCTTGCCCTATCCGAAACGGCTCTCTTATACTTGAAGTGCTCTCGGGAAGTTTCCTCGTCAGTAAGTGCCACTCCAGCTGAATAAAGTTCCCTTGATTAGGGTGCTGGGTATAAAAAACAGTTTCGACCTGCACTCGCCCTCCGTGTGCAGAAACAGGAAACAGACACCATCCGTTGCCCTGGTTACCATCATGTCATTGTGTTACTTGTTATTTCGTTTGTACAGTTATATTGCATTGCATCGTTTATTTGTTTGTGTGACATGTGGATTTCATTAATATGGACATTTAAAAGGAAGATAGCGTGACTGTCAAAAATAACATTTCATATAAATCCATGGTGTTTATAAAACATTGTGTTAAAAGGTGTTTTGTTTGTGTGGTTTCATTGACAGTTTTTCACAGTGGGGTAAATAAAGAGCCCTTATGAACATCAATTGGAACGTTGTCTATTCTGCATCAAGATTGTTTATGA
>OOFJ01133056.1:0-18859 GCA_900323375.1 Benthosema glaciale | reverse complement strand
GTATGGAGTCTCGCCCGGCCGGGCAGAGGCCTTGTGATGTCAGCTGTGGCCCAGGCAGAGGCCTTTTGAAAATGCATAGTTATACCTGTTAACTTTATGAACTTAAATACAAAGTCATTGGACATAAAAAAAAAAGACAATAACATTTGAATACTTGTTTAGAAGTTATTAAAGTTACTCATGTTTGCATGTTTGGAATTGTAACAGCTGAAATCAATAATATATCAATATTCAGACATTAACCTGCAGGGCCACATTAAACCCCTTTCCCAGCATAGTACGAGATTGGACGAGATGGCCACCAGGGGGCTCCATTTCACTTTTTTTTTGTGGCTATTTAAAAAAAGAATATTTTAGAAGAAGAAGAAGAAGAAAATATTTCTCTATGGAAAAATGAATGGCATGAAATCTCGGGCAGGGAAAGAGTTATAAAGTGAAAGTGGGGTCCAGGTTCAAAAGACTTAATTCACAGTGTATTTGAAAGACTGTTTATTTGGCTCCAACAGTAGGCTACAGTCAAATGAAAGGTTACCTTGAAATGTACGAACAAGAACTTACAATACATTTCAATCAATATGTAAGGAAAAAGAGTAACAAATGTAGATCTGAAAATAAACTTACCAGCGCTTCCGAAATGCAAATCTTAAAAGCCACAAGTTTGAAAATGTTCTTGCCCTGATGATTGAATATTAATTTCAGTGATTTGAAAGCATCGACTGTTTAAATCTTGGTACAACTTCTTACATCAATGAAAGTAGCCCACTATACACTGTGTACACAACAATAGCAATAGTACTTCATGTAAATTGTTAATGAGAATTGTACTGACATTAACACAATTGTAAGCACATTGTTCATTGTGGAAGTAAAGTGTTAATGTTAAGCCTGATTTGTACGTGGTTGTGCCGCTCACATCATGATGCGCTGTGAGTTTGTAGATCAGTCATTTTTGGTTCGCAACACCGGCGGAAAAATTAGGCCTATGTATATCGGCATTATTGTACTTTCCCACATTAATAGACAAGCTACTTGACTGTATCGGAAAATAGAACTGTTACACCAAATGTATACTCCATGATTGTATGATGTTGCTTTCCGATAAGAACTGATCTACAATGGATTACTGTTATGAATTATGCTTTAAGAGGCTTATATAAGGATCAAGGATCAGGTTTATCTTTCAGATTATATCTGAGAAAAATGACCTGTGAGTTAAGAGTAATGGTAAATCAACTCATTTACAGATGAAATGAGATATGATGATCATTGATGATCGTTGACTTATTAAACACAGTGATATTTCTTCAGGAAAAGAAATACAAAATACAAATGAAAAGAAATATGATCTGTCCTGGCAGGTCTATGGTCAAGACATATTGAAGTAGACAACTGGTGGAGACATTGTAACGGTTTTGCTTTAAGAAATACAGAGATGGAAATTAATGTTTGAATATTGTTGGGCATTTCTGCAGATGAACTAGCAAACTTTGTGAAAAGATAAGGAAAGAAAAAAACAACCATTATGTCACAATACATTAAGCAAAAAATAAGTAGCTGCTGACACTGCTAGCACAGTGCCTTTGGATAGCAAATGATTGTACTGTGACAATGGCTGGAAATCAATAGACAAAGAAAATAAAAACGTAAATGCAATGAACATTCGGCAATACAATAACTTTTAAACATGATTAAAGGGACAGATTTTGAAGGCGAAAACAAATCAAACCAATTCCAGGTCAAAGGTCAGTATTTACATTATTCTGTTTAGGCAAATAATTTGTTGTCAGGGTATAATAGTGGTAGTTTGAGAATAACATGAGGAAAACAAATGGCACTATATAAAAAAAACACGCTCAGGTGATCGTATTCTTTTGAGCTGCATTTGATTTTGCACACATCAATAAAAGTATGAATTGCACTTTTCTTTTGTCAAAATGAGCATATATTTCAACAGTACATTATCCACTATACATATATCAAATTACATTCAATAATAAAGAGACAGAGAGAGAGAGAGATAGAGAGAGAGAGAGAGAGAGAGAGAGAGAGAGAATAAAGAGATATGGAGAATTGCAACTTTAACTTACATCTGCTGTTGTGTTGGCTATAATATGACCTGACAACCACATATTCTTCATCACAGAGTGTTTTCACACTCACATAATATAAAAGCCAAATGAGTACCATATGTAAGGTGTGCCGTTTATAAAGTAAATGCTAATTAAGTGAATGCAAGCCCAACTGTAGGTTTCATGAAGGTGACCAACTTCCTTCAAATTGTACCATTTCTAATTTGTATTTAAGCTACTCTTTCACCGAGCCTTGGCGTGATCCAGAGAGTCCGTCATGTCACAACACTGACACAATGGAAACTGACTTCATGTATCAAAACTGCTGCCTTTTGTAAGGAATGCCTGTAGGAACCATGCAACAATGCCTTCATTTAAGAATAGAAAAATAAATAATGCACCACTTAAAATTGTGAAACAAATATAAAAGTAATATGCACAAAAAAAAATACTTAAAATTGTTACATACAAAACAAAACAAGAAGAATCCAAAACAAAACAAATGAACACAAACCCCTGTTATCGGGTTCTTGCCACTGGTGAAGTGCACTGATCTGAGCTATTGTCAACATATTAACAAATAGCACCATTATTAGGATAAAATTCAGATGAACCTCTCTCTTGTATAACATAACAGTTGTACAATCAATTATAAACCATGTGGAAATATGCTTGTATGAATCAAACTGTCTTGCTGCTTAAACTTGCTGCTGCATGCTTCACCCATTTGGTTCATTGCTTCATTATAATTGGTCTTCAATAATGCTCAATATAATAATAAAAAGGTGGTACCATTTTGTCTACTCACTGTGTGTGTCAGGTGGGGTGCTGACAGTTCAGAAATCTGCTAATTTCAAACAAGAGGACAATTTCTTTCTTTCCATTTCTTTCCAGTTTTTGAACTGATGTAATAAACATGGCTTCGATTTCATGCATGCTAACTTTCCAGGTAGACAAATGCTGTAGTTTCCATTACTTTGGAATCCCCATTGGTTGATAGCAGGCAGGTTTCTGAACTGTCCACAGTCCAACTGAGAGCTGCACAGTGAGTAGACAGAACTGGTGCCATCTCATAAATTAATTATAAGCATTAGTGAGAACCAATTCTATGAATGTTGAAAATGGGTGATGTGCGAGCTCCTTTAACAATTCTAAGAAATTACAGTAAAACCAAATGTTTTAATCACCACTTTGCATAGGGGTTACTCTGTTAAAAGGCATTAGCATCATAAATAACATAATTCATAAAATTGATATACCTTGGGTGGGAGTGTAGAGTATGCCGCAACACTGCTCCACCACTTTGCTCTATTTGACATGGAATGTGACTTAACTGGCCACCCATCACATTATGGTTTAGAAATGGAAGCATGCCCAAACATATGAGATGAGCATTTTTGTGTCATATTCATATAGCTAGCCTGCATTTATAGTATCTGGTTTCATGTGTTACTTTAGTTTACACAATTAAGTCAGTCCTGCAAATGAGTGGTAACCCAACTGTGGTTCTTAAACAGAATCTGATGGCAGAATCTCGAGTATTTTGCGTTTCCGTAATAATAAATTGAGTTGATCAAAATGCTTATATTCGCGAAAAGGAACTCAAACTTAGCCTTAGACGTTACGTCTGTCAGTGTAATTCTGTAAATCAAGAAATGCACATTATAAGTCCAAGAAATAGTATTCCATGCAGTGAATCTACAACACTGTACCAACAATACCCCGCACAAGTTTTTTTTACAATGAACAAGTATGCTATTTACCATAACACCAGGCGTGTCAGTGCTTGTACTTAATGTTGTTCAACTCTTGTGCAAGATCAGTGGCTGTGTGTCGTGTATATGCTGTATTGAAATATGGGTGAATATTCAGGACCAACCCAAATTCCCTTTGTGTTGCACATAACAAGACCTTGCTGCAGTTACTATGCTGTTTACAGTACATGCTGTTTAAACATCCAATACACATATAACAACGCTATTGTGTATTCGTAACACTGTGACAACACTTACTGTCCTTGGGTAATCACCAACTCCAATAACTCAAATTATGATTAAAAACGTACACATACATTTCGTATAAAGGAATGAATAACAAAAGCTTGAGGCACCAAAGGCTATCATATACAATATAAACAATGATGAGTAAAAAGTTCAAAATATAATATAATAACAATAATACAAAAAGAAAGAAAGAAAAAAAAAGGACAGCATTCTACAAACGCTCTCGGTAGACCTCGGAGCGCCGTCTCCGACAACACGCGAACGCTTTATTAGCTGATCAGTCACCATGGAGATCGATCTGCAGGAACAAAACTATGAACAACTCTCTCCTCCAACGATCCAGGTTCCTTTGCTCTGAGGAATCCAGAGCGCAGGCCAGTCCAATCTCTGTGAGTCCTGGTTGGTCATAATTCGTTTTTCTTCCTGATCAGTGCACTAAGCCTTTCTGAGCTTTCCCTCTCGCCCCGTCCGCGACAGTGGGACTGTCTGTTGGATGGGGCGGCTCAGTCAGAAGTATAGACATGGGGTGAGGGGGGTGGGCTTCGTCGACACACTGCCCCCTGGACCACCATGCTATGGTAGTGCACCAGCGGAGAAATCTGCAGAAGCTGGGAGAACCCCCACTGCAGGCCTCACCTCAATAAAGTAACAACAACCAACAACTCATCTCTTTTACTTTCTGGGGGATCAACTGGGGTTTTTTTTTTTCAGGCTACCAGCCATGGCGTGACTCCCTTGGGAAGATTAGGAGAAAGCGAGAGGTACACAGATTACTAATTCAGAGCTCTGGTGATTTTTCTTTGCTAATAGCAAAATGTTAGTGTTCTTTTTTTCCCCTTTACCTTTTTTTTTGCAGAAGCCATATTTGAACCACACAACAATTAACATATGTATGTACAATACATATAAATATATAGTTTCAGTATTGGGGGGCTCATGCTTTTGGGAGGGGGAGCAGGGATGCAATGCTCAATTTGAGATGTTTTTGTTTTATTTTTTTAGTCCTTTGTGGCATGAATGGATGGTGAGCTTTGTTGACACATAAAGAACACACATACACACACACGCACACACAAAATAACACCTAGCGCTTGGTGTTAGAGAGAGCCAGTCCAGACCCCTGCGCAAACATCTCCTCCTCCTCCTCCACTTGCTCAATCCTCATCCTCCAATTTCTCCTCCCCTGCAGTCCCCATCGAACCACACCGGCTTGTGACGCTCCCCAGTCTGCGCCATGCAAAGACTAGGGGACAGAGTTCTGCCACAGGCCGTGGGGGTCTGAACTCCACAGAGCGAGCGGGGACGGACACACAACGTTTTCCACACGGTGAGGTGAGTAGAAGCAGCTTTAGGACGTGACACTGGGATGTTGTTTTGCTCTTTTTCTTTTCCTTATCATTGATTTCGTTTACGCTTCAGATTGTTTTTTCTTCCATTACAAAAACTATAAATACATATAAGAAGCATTATTTACAAACTCCATGCGGTTCAGGTTAGAGCGATCACTGCAAGAAAAAAAAACACAAGAGAGATAGAGATAGGGAATGATATCAAGTTGGAGTATAAGACATGTGTTTACACAGTTGACACAAGTGACACAGAAATCCTTCACGTGACATTCATTTGAGATTAACTGCATGCAGGTTTTGGGATGGGTATAAGGTGAAATGAACTTGAATGCACAACAAATGTACAAAATATTCAGAAAACTCTAAATATTATATAAATACACACGCACGCTGAAGCATGTGAGTGATATTGCTGTAAACATCTGAAGCATGTGAGTGATATTGCTGTAAACGTCAGAAGCATGTGAGTGATATTGATTGTCTCTCACCTTCTGCCAGCAGCCAGGCATCGGTAGTCCATCAGGACCCTGATGAGGAAAGAAAGCGCAATGGAGAAGATGAAGAAGGTTTGATTAGAAGCAATGAGAATGGTTGAAAAGCAGTAGTGTTGATTTTGACAGCGATTTTAGTTTTAGTCACTCATGATAAAGTCTCTTGAATAGTGTTCATTTAGTTTTAGTCACATTTTAGTCGCCCAGAGTGTTTTAGTGTTAGTCTAGTTTTAGTCGACTAAATGTCATAAGATTTTTAGTGGACTAAATCTACAGTTGATTTAGTCGACAGCATGTATTTTGGCGGGCCTTGATGCCGTCGTAATGACTGATTTTACACTTAAAATCCGATCTATAAGCCCATAACGTGTAGCAGCGCGTTGTGTCTAGTCTAGTCTAGTTTTTATTTGTTGGCGAAATTCTCAATATATTTAGTCTTAGTTTTAGTCAACATAGCTTAGTTTTCCTTTAGTGTCCATTTAGTTTTCGTCAGTGAAAAATGGTAGTCGAGTCGAATGGTAGTCATAGTTTTAGTTGGCGAAATCAATACTGGGTTGAAGCAATGGTAGTTATTTTAATATTAAATCACAGTGTAAAATGGCCTTTCCTCAGGGAGGACATAGGCATAAGCAGCAAACTGGTTAATTTACACTTGATTTGCTGTATTGGTATTGCTTACAAAATATGATATACAGTTTAAACTTACCAGTGAATAAGCAATAAATTGTCAATTGTATACATTGCAACATGTATACCTCATGCATGGAATTATCTCACATACTTTTTTTTTAATCATGCAATGATTAGTTATTATTTATTTATTTTTTCTGAAAGAAAAATCAAAGTTAATGAAAACAAATGGAACAAAATAAATCAATGACTCAATGAGTTGAATATGATTAATTATGGTAATTACATTAGATTAATTACACAGTAAAAACTGCATTCCCTTATTTCAAGTCAATGTGATCATTACATTAAATGTATTTTATCTGTAATTAAAGCAAAGATCTGAAATGTGTACACACACAAGCGTCACTCTATATCACCCATTTAGAAAGAAGTGTCCTTAGAGGATGTTTAGTGTGTTCATGCAACACACTGCAATAATGGTTTAAAGACACTAAAAACACACAACCACAAAGAAACAATATAAAGCATTTAAATCATTTGTGTCCACTGTTGAAAAGGGCAGGTTCATATATATTGATCTTCTCTCCTCATGGGTCATGGTCTGGCCCAATTGGTACAAATATAGTCAAGGGGTAAGAGGAGAGGAGTTAACAGAGTAAGAGGAAAGGGGTCCACGTTTCTAGTGCATGGATAAGATCATCATCAGTAAGGAACAAGTCAGGGGCTGTTTGCTAGTCTGTGTTAGCATCAAGTTAACATGGGAAACAAGTCCACTTGGTGGGAATCAGCTGGGAGGGAATGGGATTTAAGCAAATTCCTTTATTTATTTATTTTATTTATATACTATATTAATTTCTCATGAAGTGTATGTTGTGTACAATTTTTAAAAAATGGGCTGCTTGCAGTCAGGAGGGTTAGTTATGTATTTGGAAAGGTACGGGCAAATGTGGAGCATAAAACTGGTGGCTATAGGATAATTATTAATGGTTGTGCTTTTTTTTTTACCAATTAATTAAGATGTCTGGGTGAAGTGAGAGGGCATGTCCACATGCGCTGGCTGGTGTGGAGCAATGTCATGCAGTGGGCAGCATGAGATGTACCCCCTGCATAGCTTCAGGGGCGGTTTAAAAGGGTGAGTGAGTGGCATGCAGGTGGGAAGGAGGTAGACAGGAAAAGAGAAATACCGTACCAATTGGCATGGGGCATCCAGCCCGTCCAGACCAGGCTGCCCTGGTTCCCCCTTTTCACCCTTAAAGCCCCGGAAACCCTGTTTGTAAAAACGACCTAGGAGTGTTAACTGGGGAGAGAAGTGGCCAGTTCTAAACCCATGCAATCCATCCACTCTGGATGGGATTGCAAGAGGGGAAGAGAGGAGAAGCTGGCCCCTGAGCTCGCTGACACCACAGTGAGGCCAACTTGAGGTCTGAATGAATGATAAGCTACAGCACCGTATGGAGAAATCCTTTTCTTGTATGTTTATACTGGGTGTATAACCTATACGTTGTTATACCTTTCATGCTGGGAGCCACCTCTGTGTCTCATATATTTATTTGTATTTATTTGTATTTATTTTTTACAAACGTAATAAGAATTTGAAGAAAAGAAAAGAATAGCCCCATAGTCAAAAACATCAGTGGAAAAATGATGAGTTCTTAAGGACCTTTAAAGCATGCAGGGAGGTTCTGGAACTAGCTAAATGGCTAGTTCTCTTGGGTCTGGTGATTTTTAGACTGTGAAGGCGGGATGCCGGGTGTCAGGTTGTTCAGCGACTCGCGTCTCCTCTCTGGATCCACTGTTCTAAGGTGGACTTGGAGGTGATTTCCAGCTCACAGCTGGGACATACCAATGGGCAGGGCGCATCTAATCCAGGGGCACCCTGTTCGCCTTTCTCTCCCTTAGGCCCCTTTTTCCCCTTCTTTCCCTTCTCCCCCTGTGGATACAATAGTTCGGTGAAGTCAAAAAAATCAATTTCGAACATTGGGGACAGAACTGCGATTAGAAGGGGGGAGAGAGAGGGATTAAATAGGGGAGGCTGGAAAGCCCACAGGGGAGGGAAGGCATGTTTCAGTGTTAGATAGGGTGGACAGAAGATTACTAAAAAGGTGCTCTAGAATATTACTTGACAACGAAGGGGAGGAAGTAAGAGGCAGTATAGAGGAGAGACGTGGTCACTTTAAGGGGTGTCAAGACGACATGGGGAAGGGATAAGGAAGCAAGGAAAACACCTCCAGAGGAACAGAGCGCAATAATGGTCAATAATTAATCAGCGGCATTATAACCTATAAAACTGAAACAGAGGTAAAACTATATCTTGATCCATGGTCCTTACCAGCGTCATTAGTGGGAAAATTGACTTGTATGATCGATCACTCTGTGTATACTGTATGAGACCATACTTACAAGCTCATATAAAACTTCTAACAGTCAAAGTTCTCACCTCAGAATCATGTCACCTCGATGAGTGAAAAGATTACTCTCAAATCAACAAGTCAAATCAACAAACCAGATAACTTCTTAACTGATTTAACTTTTTTTTGTGCTGTGTAAATTCACCATCCAACACATGCAAAACAAGAAAGAAAGGCTGGAAACAAGACACCAGACAGTTCAGAGTAGCACATTTCTTTGTAAAGTGATCCAAGGGGAAACAGAGTAGTTATGCATGCATGTGCTATAACAACTCGGTATGCAGAACTGTTAACTCGAATTGGACTTCCTGAATTTACCATGAATGTAGCTTATAGTTTTAACAAAAGCACCTGTGTGCAACATAAGGCCAACTGTCCAATTCAGTCTAGACAGCTCTGAATAAGTAGCTGGAACAGCACTAGTTGTAAGTAATATTATCTGTTATTTAAATGATGCTATATAACATAAACATAAAACAATGCTGTTACATTTGAAAACTCTTTAAAGACAGAGAAATGAGTTTGAGAACTGAGAAGTATTTGCGAAGCACCCGTTAATTGTTATCCAGGGTATATGTACACACGCAATACTTATATAAGCTACTCAAGCAAGGGGAGGGTTGTTGACAGACCAAAGCAAATATTAAGTGGTGGGGTGGGTTACTGTATTTGCAAGGGCCCATGCATGGATCCATAATATAACAAAAAACAGGAACAAAATAATCATAAACCATAAAGGTGAGTTTTAAAACTGCCTGTTGTCAATGGACTGGATCTAATTCCACTGACCACCACTGGCTATCTGCATTAAGAACAAAAACATAATGTTTTGAAATCACTTTTGGATGTGTCAAAATGTGATTTTGTATCATCGTATACCATTTATATAACGGTATATGATTCTGACAGATGAGATGATGGCAAATCATTTAATGGTGCAGAACAGATGTTGGCTTGACAGTATGTATTTACGTGAAATAATAAAAGCTCTCTTATCTAAATGGCATCTTTAGCAGAATAAAGGCAGAATTTAAACTTTGTTCCTGGGTATAATAATTCAAATGTCCCCGAAGTACTATATCTTACCATAATACCACAGCACCCCCAATATGGTCAGGAAACAAATTTAATCCACAGAATATACCCTACACCCCTTCCAAATGATGTACTGTACACCACAACCAACCAACCAACCAATCAACCAACCATCCAACATAATGTATATATCAGTTAAAGGACCACTTCACCACTTTTCAACCTATCTTCATATACTATGTCCTCTCTAATAATGATAAAATGGCACAATTTCTTTGTACTCAGTCTGTGTCTCATAGGAGGGCTGTGGGCAGTTCACAAACCCGTCCACCAGTGACATCCACCAGTTGAAATTCCAATCAACTCTGTTGAAATGGCAATAAAGTCTTGAATCTTGAAATCATCGATGGGGAATCTAAGCTAATAGAAACTGCAGGTTTCTATTTTCTAGTCCTGAAAAGTTGCAACGTGAAAATGAAAGCCATCGTTCTTACGATAATAAAAATGTAAACATCTTTGTAAAAAAACATTATTTAAAAAATAATCTGCCTAACGATGATGTCACTGGTGAGACACAGACTGAGTAGATTTCTTCTTTGTATTTTATCATGATTATTAGAGGACCTATTATATGAGGATACTGTAGGTTTAAAAGTGGTGAAGTAGACCTTTAAGAAAAACAATATCTAACCTATCCAATATATTTGGATAAAAACCCAGCCTAGATTATCTAACCCTAATCTAACCCAGATTAGATTAGATCAACACCAGCCATAAACACTGACCCAGACACTGTCCATTGACATCAGTCCTTCTCTGTAAGGTTAAGACACTGTCCATTGACATCAGTCCTTCTCTGTAAGGTTAAGACACTGTCCATTGACATCAGTCCTTCTCTGTAAGGTTAAGACACTGTCCATTGACATCAGTCCTTCTCTGTAAGGTTAAGGAGTTGACAAGCATCGACCGCTACAGTAGGTCTACCTTTTCGCCTCTTTCCCCAAGGTCACCTTTGTCTCCCATTAAGCCTGGCGACCCCTGCGAAAGTACAACTCCAGTTCATTACGCTTTCCTTTTCCAATACTCGCGTATTAATACAGAAGAAGAAGAAGAAGAAGCAGCCAGAAGAGAGTGAAAGAAGAACAAAAACGTGAAGGAAAGCACAGGAGAAAGTGAAGGGATGTGTAACAGGAGGACAAATGAAATAAGATTACATTGCTGCAATATGTTAGCTAGACCAGTGGTTTCCAAAGTCGGGCCCGGGGACCCCCCGGGGTACCTGAGGCAGTTCCAGGGGGTCCCTAGCTAAATGATAGTTTGGAACCAAATGGACCGTTACAGGTCTGTAACTCAGAGAGTGTACAAATGGAATTGGTTCCATTTTGTATACACTCTCAAGAGTTAAAGTAACATTGATTTTAGAAAATAAATGTGTGGTGTCAAAGATAGAAATGCCATTAAATGGGAGGGTCCGTAGACTAATTGCATGTCAAATTTGCGCCCCTTGAAATTAAACGGGTTGAGAATCACTGCTAGAGCCGTAAATATCTTATCTTATGGCGGTCCCTGGCATATCTCTTCAAATGGGGGTCCGCGGGCCAATTAGTGTCAATTCGGGGGTCCTTGACATGACAAAGTTTGGGAACCACTGAGGTAGACATTATTAGTCTTCCATACTAGCTTTGGTGGACAAAACAATGAACATTAAGGACTCACATCCAAGCCTGGTTGTCCAGCTGAACCCTGCAAGCAAAGAAACAATTACATAATTATGATTTGCTTGGCTGGTACCTTTGTAGTTACTGTATAATGACGTTTGGTTAGTCTAGAGAACATTGGTGTTGGGTTTAATGCTTTAGAACGTTCAAAAGTAACCTGAGATAAATCTGTGACAGCTGAGAAACTATACTACTAAATATTTCTGTTAGTTTGACTAAACAGCAACAAACTAGACAACCAAGACTTCCACATGGTAATCATGGGAACAAACTTACAGGTAATCCATAGGGGCCCCTTGGTCCAGGTTCCCCAGCTGCACCTTTCTCACCCTGATACAAATAAAACAATGTTACATTTGAATTAATGATACTGAAGGAAGTCAACATTACAACCTTCTGGGGAAGTTTGTAAGCTATTACACTCATCAAGTTCAAGTTCCCAGTGGAAAGAGATAAATGCAACCAACAATGTGAAAACTGCAATAAAGAGGGTGATATCTGGTAAGCTACACCACCTCTCCAACAAGATGGTCCTAGTCATATTGTGTTAACATATTCTAAAATAAAGATTAGTTACAATAAAAAAACAGATTGTATCTTTAATGAAGCAACTCTGAAGCACTAATCACACCAAAGGATCACCGTGGAGTTACTCCAAACGGTCCAAACGGTTGCAAGGACTTGCACGGTGACCCTTTGGTGTGATATGGTCCATTGAATTCCATGCGTTGAATTGCTTGGGTCAACATGCGGCAACGTCTTGTTGCGGCAACGTGCAACAAGATCACACCGTAGAGGGACATGCGCTAAAACAGTCTTGACCCTTTGGTGTGATGATTAGGGCTTTATGATTGAAGAGAAACCTCAGAAATAATGTAGAAATTATGTGTAATTTAAGCATATCATGATCTTTTGTGTATAAAACGTATATGAAAACATTCACTTACTATGTCACCCTTTGGCCCAGCGGGACCAGCTGGCCCAGCAGGTCCGTCCATGCCCTACAAAAATGAACATCGACATGGTGAGTCTTTAATGCTCAAGTCAAACTTCAATAATGCTGAGTACGATTGCCTGTTCGTCAAATTCCTGAGGTGGAAATCAAGTTTCTTGTTCAGTATAGTCACATTTACACCGACGGTGTTGTGAATGTATTGCTACAAAAAAAAAGCAAGTAATGACATGGCTATAATATTGTATTATTCTCAGTATTCAAGAGATTGACAAAGGAAACCATTTATTGCTACTGTAATTCACATGCACTGACCACAAGAGACAATACAAGAGACAATGCTGACACAGTGTGTTAACTGTTAATGCTGTGTTAATAATGGCACACAAAGACAAACAAGAGCCTTCAAGTGCCTCCTGTCCCAGCTGTTTGTACATTCAATAATCCAGTGACCACTTTCAACCTGACCAACCATAATTATCTACAGTACAAGCTCATAACATGTCACACCAAATCACGCTGCAAGCTTGTAGTTCGGTTATCTTTGCTATTTTTTGAGAACAGGGCTTACTGTAAGCGTTTTTAACTTGTGCACAGCCTAATTCGAGTTCAGACTACTAGATCAGACGAAAAAACATAAACGCTAACCAGTCCAGTTTAAAAAAGTGTAAGTGTAAAAAAAGTATACCGAACTGGAAAAACGAGGATATGAAGTTAAAACAAATTTGAATGTATAAAAAGTTCTCAGAAGTGACTGGAACCTCGCACAGTGCCTATTCAGAGGATGGGGGAGTGACATCAACAATGATTTGCAGGGGAACAGGAGAGGGGAGGGAGTGGAATGTAAGAGGGGACATAACCAGTGTTGATTCTGACAGCACATTTTGATTAGAGTTCATCATAGTCTCTTGAATAGTTTCCTTTTAGTTTTTTGTCACATTTTAGCCACCTCTAGTCTAAGTTTCAGTCGACTAAATATCATACGATTTTAGTCGACTAAATCTATAAGTTATCGTAATGACTGATTTTACACTTGCTGAAAATAGCCGATCTACAAGCTCACAAAGCATCACACTATAGCGTGTTGTGAGCCATTTTCAGCATGCAACCAAGTGTAAAGCATACTGGATCCACTAGGTCCCTTTCTAACTTCTCTTCCTAGTCTTAGTTTTAGTTATCATAGCTTGTAGTTTTCATTTAGTTTCCATTTAGTTTTCCTCTGTCGACGAACATTGTTTCGTCATAGACCATATAGTCGACGAAATCAACACTGGACATAACGAGAGAGAGAGGTTGGGGCGGTGATGTCGTTTGGTCAAAATGACACTCACCATAATTCCGGGCTTGCCGTCCAAGCCAGAAGCTCCCTGCGTTCGTTGGTTATGGAGGTATGAGTGACATGAACAAGGCGGGATTAGTACAAGATGATCACAAGTGATAACGGACACTTAATTGCTGTTATTGGGGGGGGGCAGGTGGATGGCAGGGTATACACATCTATTAAAATTACATGTTACAACGGAGGTCAGAGGTCAGCTCAAGGGAATGAGAAGTAAAGCGGTGAAGCATTATGACACACACTGCCGCACACACTGAATATAACACATACACACACACGCAGATAAACACACGCGCAGACATGAGCACATAGACACAGATTTGTGCTAATACGCGCGCACACAACACACACAGACAAGAAACGTCGCCAGAAGTGATGGGAGAGGAGAGGAGGTGGAAATATAAGTTAGGAGGGAGGGAGGGAGGAGTGAAGAAGTGACAGGCAGGGATGATGTGTGTTTTGGGGATATATCCCATGTACTTACAGGCAGACCCAAGGGTCCGCGGTCCCCTTTGTGACCCGCCTCCCCGCGGATACCCTTTGTGCCATGCAGCCCCCCGTCTCCCTATAGGTGGCATAAGATGAACAGGAATTAGCTCATGGGACAGAAAGCAAAGACTTTCATTTATTTAATTACATTACATGATAAATGTATTATTAACACATTCTGATGCAGAAACGTCTGTGAACATCTTATTAAATACAGCCGATCAATGCGGAGGACGTCTGTGAACATCTTAGCGCGATTTCATTGATATCAAGGTCAAGGTAAACTTTATTGTCCACAAGGGAAATTTGTTTTGGGCTTTCACCCCTGCTACAGCCATACATAAAACATAAATGACAACAAAATACATACAGGGAGACAACATTACACAGTGCACACATAGTGTATGGTATAACCTTACAATCACTGCTGTTTCAGAGCCTCATTCAACATTTTAGTTGACGCTGGTACAAGCGTTTTCTTTTAAACCTGATGTACTTCCACTTTGGTTCTTTATACCTTCTCCCAGAGGGCAGAATTACAAACTCTCCATTTAAAACGTGAGTAACATCACGGACAATCTTCCTTGTTCACTCACTTGTTCACTTCCTTGTTTACTCGGTTGGAATATGAACGCTTCAAGGGACGTATTAGATATCCGGTAAGGTGATTATTATTAAAAAAAAAATTCGGGTCGGCCGGATGGCATTCAGAGTAAGCGCCGTACCTGATAAGGCACAAGCTTCTTCCATTTTGTAATCTAATCAAGGCACTGATTGTGTTAATATGGAAGTTTGTTATGACATTTTGCTGCAGACTCTATTAATACCACTGGACATGGAGGTGGAAACAGTACGTCCTGTTGTGAGGTGCTATACTGTATGATTGATTGATTGATTGATTGATTGATTGATTGATTGATTGATTGATTGATTGATTGATTGATTGATTGATTGATTGATTGATGTCATGTCATTATTGATCACATGTCATTATTGGTCACATTACATCTGTAGCTAAGAAACATAGATCTGACCCACCATAATCAACAGCATAACGCAAACAAGGTTACCGCTTAAATTGCAGCCCTTTATGATCATGTTTCCAGTTTACACTGTAGATAAGGAAGGTTGTGATTGTAAATCCCTCTATACAGTTAGTACATATAATATTATGCATTCCTTTCTGAGAATTACCTTCGATCCAGGGAAGCCATGAGGACCCTGAAAACAAATACAAATACAAAGATAAATGTTAGTTGGAAAGAAGCTAATACTCTGAAGACCTTCACACACGTTGTTTCCATTGTACCAATAAGGGAGTTTCACATTATTTCCAATACTTAAAGAACCAGATATTTATTTTATATATTTATATTATTATATATTTAAATGGTAAATGGTGCATTTATATAGCGCCTTTATCCAAGGCGCTTTACATACTGTAGATTGTGCATTACATTCACCCATTAACACACTGATGGCAGCAGAAACCATGCAAGGCACCTACCAGCACATCAGGAGTAATTAGGGGTTAAGTGTCTTGCCCAAGGACACATCGACACTAACTCTGGGGCAGCCGGGTTCGAACCGCAGTCACTCTACCCCTGAGCCAACCCCTCAGTTTGCATCCATGTACGTTACTGTGTACACAGTATGGTGCATTGAGTTGCTATGATGAAAACTTTACTACGTGCACTAAAGCACCGTCATAGAATTGCACAGTCAATCAATTTAGCCTATTGCATCATCATCACACCCCACAAGTAATCCCTGTAATCTCTGACTAACAATTAAGGTTACACAACCTAGCCTCCCATAACCGACAGCCGGCCTTGATGATGACCATGTGCCGGAAAAGATAAATGTGATGACAGACATTAGGATTTGTTAAAGAGAAAGCTAAAGTGTGCATACATAGCTCTGTTATGCAAATGTGTGTAATGTGATTATAGTTGCCGATATTCTGATTCAATTCTGTTTTCGCCACAGTACACATGTCACACCTCATGGGTTCTGTGAGTAATAGTCTGGGGAAACAAACACTGTTTCAGCTATTTTAAATGTCCCGGTTGCATTGTTCAGAGCTAATTTTCTCACCCACAAAAAAGAGGAAGAAAAAATTGATCACTCCATAGCTACAGTAATCTCTCAAGACAGATTCAGCTCAGCCAGATTATTTTTTTCTCGATGTGTTCCCAGCTCCATAACAAACAGACACCAATGAAATAAATATGAACCGCACTCAGGAAGTACTTTTAGATTTTAGACTATTGTTTAAAAAGAATGTATACACTACATCTTTTCAAAGATGAACTACCCAAAAAGTCTCTTTTGTGTATAGCCTGTGCCTTGCTCAATAGTTGCATGCAGCAAGGGCATGCAATACTGCAGTATACAACATTAATAAGGGTGTGAACTTTGAATGAGTATGACACATTCATACAGGCAGGGTGGATCTTCTGACGCATTCACTACAGGGTGGATCTTCACAATGTACTCTTTAAGACGTGATCCTATACGTTTTTACATATTATACTGCCTCTCACTGAGGACGACATCACATGCACATTAGAGTTAGTGTCCACCATTTCATGTTACTTAACATTAATGCATACCGCACTAACATGAGATAAGCTGGTGAGCATTCTGATCATTCTGAGATGGACAAACTCACCATGGGTCCTGGAGGTCCGTGAGGCCCTGGTGGCCCTGGGTGGCCAGTGATCTACAGATGAGAGAGAATGCCTTTTATTTTTGAATTTTAATGAACATTGCTGTATGGTTTAGACTTCTTTATTAAGAGAAAATATTAAACCATAGCTTTGTGTTGGGGGTTCTATTTCTATCCTTATTTTTATTTTTTTGTAGTTATGTCACCTAAGTAATGTTAAGTGTCAGTTGACCACCGCCATTGAACTCCGGCAATGTAGTTTCCCTGCCAGCCGGAAGCACGGGGTCCTTTATTTTGAAAACCCCAAAATTCACCTCAAATGAGCCGGAAGCTAAATGAATCGCCTATAGCTAATGTAGCGCTGTAACTTTAAAAGTCATCAGAAGCGTTAATATTGTAACCGCGAGGTAGCAACGATTGTTTTAATGAGCCACTAAACATGGCTCAGTTCATCCCATTGGTATTCGTCTTTCACAGCCAACATCCATAATTCTTACAGATGTAGGACTTCTTACTAGTTGACAGTCCTCAATCGCCAGTCAGTCGCCTCAATCTGAGCCTCAATTCAGAGAAAAACGGGGACGGCGGGGAAACATTTAATTGTCGGACGACTAGTCGTAGATAGATATAAGAGAGGCTATTCTGAACATAGACATATAATGGTAGACGCCATTGCGAAGCATGAGCGTGCGACACAGAGCACATGTTCGGATCCCGGAAAAGATGATCTGTAATTGGCCAGTAGTCACTTGAGTGGCAGTGGTGCATTTATATAGCGCCTTTATCCAAGGCGCTTTACATAGGTTGTGCATCACATTCACAGTACACACACATATGTACACCGATGGCGGCGGAAACCTTGCAAGGCACCAACCAGCACATCAGCAGCAATTAGGGGTTCAGTGTCTTGCTCAAGGACACTTCGACACTTTTATTTCTTTAAATATCTATGATTCTGAATCAATAAAAAACTCCAAAAGACGCCCTTGGAAAAAAATATTGAATTAAGCGTAGTGACATACCGAGGAACCTTCAGGACCTGGCAGACCACCTTCTCCCTTATCCCCTTTGAAGCCGTTCACACCCTGAGGAAGAATGAACAATTTTAGAAGTCCTGTGTAAAACAACAGGGGTGTGTGTTGCCCTTTAGACTAATCCACCTGTGCCTTTAGTCTAATTCACCTGTTCCTTTAGGTCGCCTTCCCACCAGAAAGCTTTACTGCGATTAAAACGAAGCCTGCTGCGTTTTGTCGGAAAGTGCGCTTCGTTTGGTAGGTATGAGGGCTCATTTGAATTCTAATGCGCATCAATCAACCGCATTCTACTCCTCCCAAAAACGGTGGTTTCACTTCGCTTCCAATCGCACTTGATTTCGAATCTGTGCAGGTGGGAATGCAAACCGCAGCAAATAAAGGAAATAAAGCAAACTGTGTGGCCATGAATGAGGAGTAAAGTTGGAGACGGAGAATGGATATTTTACGCAGCGCTAAGATGTCCCGTTACCGTGAATATTATTGCTTAAAAAAAAACACCGCAGATAAGAGTATTCTGTCGTCTGTCTGTTTGTCTGTAATGTGTGTGATCCAAGTGGAGGCTTTCTTCATCTTGTCTAAATATAAATACTGCGTGCAAGATGAAAATATGCTTAAGTATTTAGGCTACAGATTGTAAACTAATTAATTAATTATTTTTGCGCTCCCGT
>OOFJ01133055.1:0-18868 GCA_900323375.1 Benthosema glaciale | reverse complement strand
AAACAAGGCAGACAGGAAATCATAGAACTCTACTACAAAATAAGGTACAGAACACAAATACAAGTATAAGTCCCAAAACACAGGCAAAGTCCCAGGGCAGGGGAGCGTACTGTGACACTAGTATAATCATAGTACCTGATGATCATGTTTTAGGAGGGGGAAAAAATCACGGCACTCCATCTTTAAAGATAATTAATTATTGCTTATGAATACGAGATTGAGAATTGACAGAATTTCATTTTTTTCCCCCGTGCAATTTCATATTTGTAATTTTTCTCTGTAGCATAAAGTCTTCGCAGTGCCTGCAGAGGAATTCTTCATGGAGTATGTGACCCCCAAGATACTGTGTGTCTCTGTGCATGGCCACTTCACTGAAGACAGGTACAGTAGCTCAGTAATGGGGTAATATAATAACAACAGGCATAGACAGAGCAAGCAAAACTAAACCTGTAGCCTGTTCCCTTTGTCCTCCTGCTGTGGTGAGACACATACATCTGTTTTCCAGGTGCGATCCCATGCATTCCTCTCACAGGGCAGGGTCACTCACCTGAGGTTGTCATCAGAGCATAGGGTCGGCCTTCCTTCTTTTTTTTCTCTCTCTCTCTCGCTTTCAAACCAACACCCAGTGGCCAACCTAGAATTTCCAGCTGTACAATACATATATTTACAGACAATTATTTGCTATTTCAGTTTCCAGTCCTGTTATTTGACAGTAAGTTATTTCCGCACACTTTCCCTGAATCCATAACATGAGTTGTCAGTCTCTATCTTTTAGATTTAGAACATTAAAGCTGAAATCCAGCTTATTTGAACGAATAATGTTATAGCGGTAGAGTGCAGGGTGGACTATGTTAATACGATATAACTATCACATCTACAGTGGTTGAAAGGGGTCTTCCTACTCTTTAATTGAGACATTTCGACCCTGGTGTCGGATAGGACACCTACTCGCTGGCAAAGTCAATTTGAAGCAGATGGCATAGATCCACCCAGGCATTTTTACATACCTCTCTGTCATGATGAGAGGGATACAACTGCATAAAGCTGTAATAAACAATGCACCCTAGAGGTGTGCATAGGTGAGCTTGTTTTCAGCACCCTCTTGTGGACAGATATGTGGACAGAGTGACATACAGACTCATTTAAATGGTTTCATACTCACTAAACATGGCTCAACTAATGACAACCTTAAAAAAAAGAGTGCTTCCATTACAATCACAACTAAAAGCCTATTACTAAGCCCATATCTCTTCTATCAAGAAAACAAACTTTCCAAATGGAAAAACAATCTCTTTCAAGTCTCTTGCAATAATTTGATGTACGCTGCAGTGGTTTGCTGACAGTGTTGCAAGTTCTTTGGCCTTCATTGTTCTGCTTTTGAACTGAAAACAAATAAACGAGAAAGGCATGAAATGAGGTCACAAGGACACCCTTGTGACGTGATAAGAACTAACAGATGGAAAAAAATGGGAGTTCTGGGATATTTGGTCATGGGGCTTGAATCTAAAGTAATGAAAGAGAAAATATACAAGAGGTGCAATAAATACAAAATGAAACGAGGATGGGGGGGATTAATCCTGAAGGCGGGGGGGATTGCCAAAAGATCAGAGAGTTAACCTCTAAAATGGGAGCTTTTATACGAAGTGTGTGGAATGTGTAAATGTAAATGTGTGATCTCTGATGAAAGAGAATGTGATAGTCAGAGGATGTCAAGATTCAAAAGAGGATCACTGGAGATTAGCGCCATGTCATATTGTACATTATGACCTCTGTTTGGGGATTGACCCCATGTCCAAATGGGTCAAATTGTTCCACTTCAGCACTGCTTGGCCATTCCTTCAAGTACTTCACCTTTAATATAAGCAACATAATGATATCATGATAGTATGTATGTTTGCTGCTTCAGATTATTTTGAAGGGGCCCGATTCACTAAGCCGTTTGCACCCATATTTTGGGTGTAAACAGTTTAGTGAATCACGCCCATTGTTTTTGTGATTGTTTATATTGTCAATATTGTGCTGTATCTAAAATTGCCTCTCAGAGGACATTAAAGTTTCCTACGTCTTAGTCTACATCTTTCTGCTCGTCTGTCTCTTCAGTCAGCATTGTGTTCCGAGCCAGTTCACCAGGCCCGCCGCCTCGTGGCTTCTGGACGCAGCTCGTGACGGACAGCCCTCCTCCCCCCGGGTCGTCACCCCTCAGCAGAGGGAGAGCGAGGAGTGGAGACGGAGGCGACAGCTCCCTCTCACTGAACCCCAGAGTGAAGGCGTCCTGCTTAAATCTCCCCAGGTATCACGGTTGTATTGTGCCCTCGTTGGCCAACACCATTGACCCGTAGCTGTTTTAAGCTAGCTGTCTCGACTAGGGCTCGAGACGTGGTCTCAAGCCCCAGACAATGTCCCCTCTCTGCGCCATTCCCATGCATTTTTTTCCAGTCTTACTCGATCTGCACTCAGGCTCCTTTTCCTGTCCTCCCCCTTTTTTTTTCCCAGACGGAGATCAGTTTCAACCCCAAGGTACCCCTCCCGGGCAGGTATGTGGTTGTGGTCCATTATCGGCAGCCAGAGCACGTCTCTTTTCCCGTGGAAGTGCTGGTGGACACGGGGCGCACCTGGAACGGTGAGTTTGTGACACGGTGTCTCACACCCAATCTAGTCTAATTAAACGTAATAGAATCATTCCGGCTTCCCTTTGAGCATGATGTTTTTTTCTCCCGGCAGTGGCTATAGTGGATCTAATGAGCATGTGATGTGGGCATAATTGTGGTCTTCTCTGTGAAAGGGGTGATACCTCTATAATAAGGTCAGGTTAAGCCCCCCTCGGGTCACGATGACAAGATGATCAAAGGTCGCGGACCGCCGCTATAGCGTTAATAGCTCCTATTGTGTGACACGTTGTGTGAACTCACCGCATCGTTTCTCCACTTGTTCCTCGACCTCCCCCATAGGCTCCATAAATGCCTCCTTCTGCCCCGGTGTCTCCGGCTGCAGGGCGGTGGTCATCGCCGAGCAGCGCATCGCCCTTGACCTTGAGCGCCATTCCTGGCGAGAGCCCATCATCTCTGTCAAGACTCCGCCTGGAAAGACCCTCACCCTGGTCAGTCGCTTAAGTCCCTCACTAAGCCCGTCATGCTTACCGTTCTCAACCAGTTGTCTGGGTCGCCCCGAGAGCCAATGCAATGAATTTAGTTTTGTACCTTTTAAGCTGTACACGACACCTTTGGTGCTGCTGATTAGAGGCACAGTTCTTGGACCCGAGGGAGATTAAATGCTTGGAATGCCTTGTCGAGGTTGTTCAGGTCAACCGCCTGCCGTGACGAGGTACCGTGTTCTCTCAACGGGGTTCTGGTGCCGTGACGAGGTACCGTGTTCTCTCCACGGGGTTCTGGTTCTGCCATGTCCTAAAAAGCAACAACCAGGGTTGGACTGGCCAACAGGTCGTACCGGGACTTATCCCGGTGGGCCGCGACCGTAGGGGGCCAATTTTGTTTTTATAAAAATAAAAATAAAAATAAAAATAAAAATAAAAATAAAAATAAAAATAAAAATAAAAATAAAAATAAAAATAAAAATAAATAAATAAAAATAAATAAATACATACATACATACATACATACATACATACATACATACATAAATACATAAATAATCATACGTCACATTCCGTGCTCAGACGATCACAAATGCAGTGAAAAGTCAAACATTATTTATTAAAGACAAAAAGGGAGTCAAACAAAGAAGCACTAAAAACGTTAAATCAAACATCCTAAACCCAAACTAGTGAGAATAGCACGGATTATTGTTTGATTATTTATATAATGAATATATATATTTTTTAAATATATATATATTTTTTACTATAGTTCCACACTGGGTATGAGTACATTTACAGAGTACATTTACAGACCATAAGATTCAAAAGGACGCGGAGCCGCTTGCCTTCTTCGGTGGTATTTGTATTGGAGTCAATACAAAATAAGCTCCTTCCGTGCGGCACAATGCCGCGGTCGAAGGCAAGCTTCCAGGAAACGCTTGCCTCCGCGGCATTGTGTCGCAAGGAAGGAGCTTATTTTACATTCATTTCAATACAAATACCACCAAAGAAGGCAAGCGGCTCTGCGTCCTTTGGAATCTTATGGTCGCGTATATGTGCTTGTACACACTCACTCCAGAGGGCCACTATAGTTCCACACTCACTCCAGAGGGCCACTATAGTTCCACACTTACTGAGTCAGAGGGCCACATCGCATATTACTGTCGTAGCAAAAATAGCCCATCTATACTCAAAACATATCGCAGCGAGCTTGTAGATCAGCTATTTTTGCTAAATTTGAATTGAAATCGCGATTATTAATATTTTTGGCTATTTTTTTATTCGAATCCTGAAACGTAAGATTTTTATTTAATTTCAAATGCATTTAGTTATAGTTATGTTAACATTATAACTAAATACAAATACATTGGTCATAAAAAAAATCACACCAACGTGTGAACTGAGTGGTGCTGTGTGTACTCTGTATTGGTGAAACAGTGCCCCTGTTGGTACGTTAAACATAGGGACATACTGTAGGGATGGGTGTACAGGTGTACAGGAGTGTGTACATAGGGACAAAGCTGGGCCACTCAAAAAGATAATTTTAATACTAGTAATTAGCTGTAATCAACAATATATCAATGTATATGAACCTGCAGGCCGCATTAAGTGATGGTGGGGGTTGCATGTGGCCTCTGGGCCGCCAGTTTCCCATGCATGTATGGACTCTAGTACAAAACTCTTTCACACATCGAGCGTGCGGAGCGAGAACGCCACCAGTCGTTCATCCATCCTCGTTGAGTCATATCGGTTCGAGGGTGGAGTTGTGGACCCCAGCGCAGTCTTCACTCTCATGACCTGATATGGCGTTGTTAGGCTCAGCTAAGACCTTCTGGCCACGGCTCACAACTGCAGCTTCAGCAATAGAGGCTTTGAACATTGCCCTTTCCTGTTCAATGTCTCCAACCTCCACAGGGATGCCAGAGAAGTCCCGCCGGAGGTGTGAGTTGAAATCCTTCCGGACAGGGGTCTCCTCCGACCAAACGTTCCCAGTTCACTCGCACTACACGCTTGGGTTTGCCAGGTCTGTCCAGAGGTTTCCCCGGCCAACTGAACCAACTCACCACCAGATGGTGATCAGTTGACAGTTCAGCCCCTCTCTTCACCCGAGTGTCCAGAACATACGGCCTCAGATCAGCTGACACGATTACAAAATCGATGACCTTTGGCCTAGGGTGCTCTGGTACCAAGTACACTTATGAGCATCCTTATGTTTGAACATGGTGTTTGTTATGGTCAGCCCACTCATACATATAGTACAGTGGTTTAGATTGATTGATTGATTGATTGATTGATTGATTGATTGATTGATTGATTGATTGATTGATTGATTGATTGAAGTATTCAATAGGGAGTGGGACAGGGAGTGTGCATACAAGGTTTTACACAGATCGGTGCAGTTATAGGTAAAAACACTAATCGGCCAGTTATAGCGCCACCATGAGGCTGAGTTGAAGATTGTCAAGTGGCATTTCTTCCTCGGCCTAGTCGGAATGTGCGTGCAAGATTTCACGAAAATCAGACGATGTGTTCATGATTTGCGGCAATTTGTTTGAAACAGAGCACTCCTGTGAACTAAGAAAGCCAATCTTAGCCAATCAGGATGGAATATGAGAAATTTGGATAAAATCTGAAGGAGTAATATTAGAAAACGTGGTTTACATATGTCGGCCGCCTGGTGGCGCTATAACAGGCTAATGTGAAAACTTTGGGGCAGAGGTTCAGCTCTGGCATTCAGGGAGTGTGTGCAGAGTCTGGCTGTGATTAAGGCAACGGTGCCATTAGCTGTTAACAGACGGACGGACACACACCCCCATGCCTTCGGCCTGGTGGAGACAATCATAGAGGTAACATATAGTGAGGGGAAAATGGGGTGGGTGGAGGATTCAGATTTTACGAGTGTACAGTATATGGTATACAGATACAGATACAGTACAGTGGTCTTGTGCAGCAATAGATGAAGTACAGTGGTCTCATTTTTACAATAGGCAGAAATTACACATTATTTTGTACTGCATGTATAAAACTGTATGGTTCTTGCCCCAAACTGCACGAGATTGGCATACATTTGTGAAAAGAAAAAAGAAAGTGTAGGTATCCTTGTAACCTTTCCATTCACACATTGAAGTGACAGCTAAAAGGACCTTTTGGAAAATGGCTATGGACATTTTTCCCCTTGTCAAAATGTAGTCAAACTTTGAATCAAGTAGGTATTTACTCCCCCGGCTGAGATTGTGCACGCATCCACCTTGTTGACAGCAGACTGCTGGGCGAGCACTGGCGCTTTGGCATGGGGGGTCAGATCAACATGGAATTAATAAACTGGCCATATAAGGAGCTAGCATTAGCATGTCTTGAGTGTACAGGGTTTGATGAGGTCAGATCAACATATGGAATGTCAGAACAGGTCAACTCCATATATGGAGATCTAATGGTGGTAGCTTTGACATTCTCTTGATTGTACAGCGTTTGAATTTTCGGGCCTGTGGAGAACAACATTTTCGCCGGCTGCCGGGTTTGGCTGCACTAATAACCTTGGGGCAGGCCCGTCTAGAGCTTGAATGGACAGGTATCAGTCAAAAGGGAGACATCGAAGAGGAAGGATGGATGGGGATCTGGGGATATCAACATATGGAATGTCAGAACAGGTTCCGACATATATCCATATATGGAGATCTAAGGGTTTGAGGTCAGATGTAGAGTTGCTAGCCAATATAGATGACATCAGGGATTTCCATATGGGCTTAATTGCGACAGCATCAGGGATCTCTACTAGACCTGGGCATGTATGAGACCACTGTACTACCACTGAGTATTGTGCTGCACCTCTGTACTGTATCACTGTACCTCAACTCAACTCAACTCAACTCAACTCAACTCAACTCAACTCAACTCAACTCAACTCAACTCAACTCAACTCAACTCAACTCAGACTGCTGTGCTAGTCTGACTAGCACAGAAGTCCAATAACAAGCCACCACTCTGGTCACTCGGGTCAAAATCCCCATACATACATGTATGGGGATTTTGAGTGACTGAAAATGTACCAGTAGTAGGACCAGCCAGAAGTGGTATAACAGGTGGCCTAGGTCTACATAGTGGCAGGTATATGCCCAAGTATTTCCATATTTGGACATATTATTGCCTACTAATGTGCATTGTGCAGTAGTACTACTGTGAGTGTGGAGGACCACATTGGGAATATGTGTTTCATTATGCTTTTGTGTATATTGGGTTTAAGTTATATTGTTATTACTTGTATTTCTTTGACCAAAATAAAATACAATAAAATCAAATCATGAACAGACAAGAGTCCTGGCGGCTGCAACTCGAAACTGGCCTCTGTAAAATAAATGATATGAAAAAATATGATTCCCCCACCCATACCCCCCTTTTCCTCTCATTGTACATTTCGCTTTCCCCTTTTACCTCCACTATGATTTCCTGTACTTTGGCTATATAGTAGTGTATATTTGTATGTCTCTAAATGTTATGATGAATTGAACATGGTGGACCCTATTGTAAACAAGTTTATGAACATTAGCTACATTAGCTCGTAGTAGTAGTAGGCTAGTAGTAGTCGGGAGTCCACACTGAATATAATCAAAACTTTACTGTTCATTCCGGTTTATGGTGGTTTATGGTGTCGTCCACAGTTAAGTTTTGTTGAGTTGTGCTTGAAATGTACTGTCATTCTCCAAACTGTTAATAAACTCTTCAATCAATCAATCAATCAATCAATCAATCAATCAATCAATCAATCAATCAATCAATCAATCAATCAAGTGTAAGCTCCCCTCATTGTAGTTGTGGTGTTTTGCCAGCAATTTCAACTAGCACAAACATTAAATGAAAACATTCAATCCCTTTAAAGTAGTTAAAACTAGGATCAAAGGTAATTCAGATACAATCTGTACGTTTTCTTTACAAAAGAAAGGGGGAAATTATGTATTTATTTATTTATTCTTAGAAGTTGCAGCGGTTGCTGCATGATGCCATCCAACGACACTGGGACCAGAGACCCCCTCTCTCTGCTCTGTCCTCCCTGTCCCCTGAGGATGGGGATATTGCGCGTGCGCACCCAGAGTAACAAGATGGCGGAGAGTGCGGAACTGAAGGTAAAGCAGAAACCCCCAGCGTTATTTTTTTTTGACGAATAATAAACGGTTCACGTTCAAAACGTGCGTTGCCGACCGCATAAACAACGATTAATCGGTGATACACACGTTGTTCTAATCTACAGTTCACGGCAACACAACAGCGGTAAATCGTTCAGACTCAGCTGGGACTGTTAGCTATGTTAGCCTGGTTAGCATTAGCTTTGTTATTGTTGCCGAGGTGGTTCCGTTAGGTGAGGGAAGGTTCCTCTCCTGCCTACAAGGCCTCACAGACGAGCCTGCAATTTAAAAACGAGATACAAGTTACATTATTGTTGTCCGTCCCACTTCGGTTATTAGCCAAAATCAGCCTACAAACCATTGTAAAGCCGTGCTGCCATGTATGCTACAACGGGTGTGTCTATTCCCTGGTAAATCAACGCAGTTTATGAACATTAGCTACATTAGCTCGTAGTAGTGGTGGTCGGGAGTCCACACTGAATATAATCAAAACTATACTGTTCATTCCGGTTTAATGCGATTTCATAGAGGTGATCGACGATGTTATGATTGAGTTAAAATCAACAGATTTGTGGTGATCTTTGGTTTAGTAAGAGGTGTAATAACAGCACCAGTCAGTTAATTCATTCAATTCCAGATCGCCCCTCCCCCATCATCTGAAATGTATCTGAATTTCGTTTAGATGCTAAACCAAATTTAGAACAAACGATTTTGTAAGGCTTCATAAGTAGGTAATGCTAATGAAGTATTTTAAATGTATTTATTCTGATCTCATGAACACCTGTCATACTCAAACTCACACCTGTCCTGTCACTCGTTTCTCTCAGCTCCTGCACATCACATTTACAGACAGTTCTGGTCCCAACAGTGACATTTGTTTGGCATTTACATGGTCAATATGATAAAAACATTGTGATCACCACCTGAAAGGGTAGCAGCAATTTTCAACAGCAACACTAGATTTTTGAGCTATGCCCAGCTTTGTGTGTTTGTGTGTACCACATTTGTGATGATTTGATTTGCCAGTTTTGGTGTTTGTGTGTGCCACATTGGCTGAGCATGGAATGTGATGTATGATGATTTATGATTGACGGCCCATTGTTCCAAATAGAAATTTCCGATCTGCTTTTATTAAAAAACGATAAACTCCCCAACATCGCAAGCAAGCTTGATTTATCCTAGCTTTTCCTAGCTCTGGTCCATAGCTCTACTGGTACTGCTTCTATGATTCTGCCCTGCAGTAGAGCTATGGGAAAGTCAGCGTGAAATCGGACGTGAAACCCGACCGGCGTCTTCTTCTCTAGTGGATATCTTACGAACGGCTTACCTACTCACCAATACAAACACGGCTTGTGTGATTAGAAAGCCTTCTTACCTTAGTGGAAGCACTATGAGCCCCCCCCCCACATGTATGAAATGCACCTTTTGGGCCTTTTTTCCCCCGGAGGAAAAATATTCTCTATGGAGGTTTTCTCTTGGTAATATCGGTAGAGGGCACAAATCCTGTTGGGTTTTCCGGTGAAAAACAATCGCTTTCTGCCCAAAAAGTGCATTTCATATGTGTGGTGGGGGTCTTTTTCCTAACAATCCACCGTAGACACTAGACATGTTATTTTTGTCAAGAAATTCTGTGCAGTGAAATTCGTTTATAAGGCCGGTTTCTCACTGCAGACACATGAAGACAAATCCGATTCAGATTTCATGATTTCTTGATCATGTGGCCCGTCCATTCACACTACCATTTGCAAGTGACCCAGATCCGATCTGTGCTTTCAGACTGTTTTTAACAACTCGCCCCCGGATATGCTGCGTCGGCATAGCCGCCTTTGTTACCGTGGTAACGACGTAGTAGACAGCCGACTGACAACAACAGAAGACACATAACCACATAACAGACATGCGACAGTTGAATTTGTTTTCTTCTCCTCTCTTCTGTTGTTTTTCTCTCAGCACGCCCAAGTCAAAATACTCACGCCCTGTAATGACGTCACGTCAGTGGCGCTCAGGTCGCACTGCAAGTGACAAAGTGACACAGATCTGATTTAGGCTACATTCAGGCTAGATATGACTGTCAGTGTGAAACAAGTGTTGGAGTTTGGAAGTGCTCGTCGGACGTCACTTAACGGCCCTGCGTGACTGCGTACCACGGTGCCACCAGTTCTAAATGTGCACATAAAGCAGGAAGCAGCAGCAAAAGGTGCACTAATGAAAACGAGTGCTTCCAAACTCCAACGCAAAAATCACACCCGTGTGTGAAGTGAGGGGCGCTCTTATCATAACACATCATCCCATTCCGTGCTCAGCCAATCAAATAATCGCATTCCGTGGTACACAGACTGCTCAGCTTCCCAGCTTTGTGTGTTGTGTGTGTAGGACTCAAACTGGATCACGGCACAGAATGTCTTAGCAGAAAGTAGCTCACAACATGTCTACTGTGGATCTTTATGAAACAAATGCTTTGCAGATTGAAAGAGGATAATTCAAGCTTGCCTTACCGCTGCAATGTTATTGAGTTACAGACAGATCGGAAATTTCTATTTGGATCAAGAATGGGCTGTCAATGGAGGGTGTTGCAACTCTAGATTCAACGTGTTATAAAAGAAATCGGGTGTTCCAAATTGCGGCTACTGAAAGGGTAACGTTGATTGGCCATGAATCATCCAATGATGTATTTTCAATGATTCTTATTTTTTATGAATGTAACTACTTTAAACCTGCACCAACCAACCACAGCACGTAACCTCTGGGGGAGAGGGAGTGTGGTGCATACTGCATACAGTGTACTGTCAGTGTGTAGTGATATGTAATTGTCTCTTTAACAAGCCCGGCAATCTATGGAATATACATTACATGATCAGCTTGACATTTGGGATTGGGCAGTTTTGACAAAAAGCAGAAGCATGCATAATTCCAATGTTCCAATTCTTCTTTTCTAAGTTCAAACTTCAAAGTTAACTATTGTTACTGTGTAATTACAATTGGCCTCTAAATGGAACCCGTTCTGACCGCATGCCCTTGCTGACGACAAAAAGACTGAAGTCAAAGAACGCAGCCTTGTTCCTTCCTTTATGACATAAAGGAAGGAACAAGGCTGTGTTTATTCAACACATGTCAACAAGGGAAACTAAACTTCCAATTTATTGTTACAGGATGTTTACGTTCTACTTTTTTAATATTTTCTAGCAAATGGTTATGAGCCTTCGAGTTTCGGAGCTCCAAGTTTTGCTGGGATACGCAGGCAGGAACAAGCACGGACGGAAACACGAACTTTTGACCAAAGCGCTACACCTGTTGAAGGCTGGCTGCAGCCCCGCTGTGCAGATGAAGATCAAGGAGCTATATAGACGACGCTTTCCCACCAAGATGGTGTCTCCGGTGGACCTAGCGCTGCCCAACGTCCATTCCACCTCCAGCCTACCTGCAGGACTTACTCAGTTGGGCTTTGACAGTCACGGCGCCGCCTCACCCCTGCTGCCCGTGTCTTTACTTGGTCCTAAACACGAGTTGGGTTTGCCTCACCTCCCCTCCGCCCTGCACCCTGTACACCCAGACGTCAAGCTCCAGAGATTGCCCTTCTATGACATGCTGGATGAGCTCATCAAGCCCACCAGCCTGTGTGAGTCCAGTCTACCAACAACACCACTTGTTTGTAATAACGGGAATTATTACGTTTTTGTTGTAATTTTTTAAAAACTATTTTAAGGTTTTGGCCTCAGTTTATACAGGTTAAGTACACTTAGGCCGAATAGCTTTGGTTTTACTGTTTACTTTTTTCTATTTTATTTTGTTTAATCTTCTTGTAGCCGCAGACAACAGTCAACGGTTCCAGGAAACATGTTATGCTTTTGCATTAACACCGCAGCAAGTTCAACAGATCAGCAGTTCAATGTAAGTGTAGAATCGCATAATCATGATCATCATCATTACATGAAGCAAAGAGCTGCAAGATATTGTTAATATGTACCACAAAACATGTCAACACTTGGTCACATACACACAGAATAATAATCACATTCATCTGACGTGTATGTTAATCCTATAGGGACATTTCTGGGACCAAATGTGACTTTGCTGTTCAAGTACAGTTGAGGTAAGATGAACATGTTCTTATGCTGATCTCCAGAAATGGTTTTCTTGTGGTGATTGAAGTGCTCACAATGCTCACACATGCATCTTATATCTTATACTAATTATATGAGTACCTATCCAAACATGGCATTTTGTCTTCTAAGCACCTCAGCAGTACCGCCTTTCTACCCACTGATTTTGGGGCAGTTCTTTCCACTTTGTTCATTGTGTATATTCAATTCTCCAATGTGTCAGATACATGTAATTATACACAGATGTAAAACTATCCTCGTGATTGGTGTAAGGGGAAATGGCTTCACTAACATTGTACATTTAATTTATAGTTATGCGAGTGTGTGAGTTGATTTATTGTTCATCATGACCCAACCATGCACTCCATTGACGTCATTTGCAGCCGGCAAGGGATTAACATGATACATAATGTATGGGTGCACACGGTTAAGGATACCTGGTACCCTCCCGGTCAAATGACGCGCGGATAACGGAAAGGTGCAGTGTGTTGCAAGTGTAATGAGCGTGTAGTTGTTGCAAGACAAACGTGCAAGTGTAATTTCATCAGAGTTTATTGAATCGTTGGCATTAGTTATCATTGATTGTATTGATATTGTGTCGATGGGTGGTCCATGATCACAGTTGTAAGGAGTGTTAAAAGCCGAAGTAATGGCCATTATTTGCTCAGTAAATGGAAATCAAACTTCCAATGTGCAGCAGCAGCATGGCAGTCTCCAGAGAGGCTGGAGTCAAGGCATCCATCTATAAATGCCAGGAATCTGTGTCTGTATGCCTTGCATATCTCAAGAACTGCTCATCCAATTGACGGGCGCGAGTTCCAACATTTGGAATTTTGTTACTTTATTGTTTATATTAAGTCCTGCAGGAACTTGTGGCACTGGCTGAAAAAAGTAAGATACCAGGAATGTCTTTGTTTCTGAGTCGCAAACATGTATATATCTCGACACATGCTCATCTTCACCCTTCCACAACTGTTGGCTTAACGGTGATAAACTACAAAGGTTGTGTGTGAGGGAGGAATCAGGAATTGTCATAAATGTTTTTGGGAGTAAAATAGAAAGTCCAGTGTTCTAGCGAGATTCTCCACTCATTTAGAAATGTGTTTCTCACAGCTATCTGACTGTGAGAGAAATCAACTTGTATCTCTCACTGTTCTTTTGTTCCAGATTTTGTTTATCAGAGACCAGCTGTCCCCAGGAGGATCATTTCCCCCCAAATCTGTGTGTTAAGGTGAACGGCAAACCCTGCAACCTACCGGTGAGTTCTGACGGCTTGTGTTTTGCGTCCAATTTTGCGTCCTAATTGCAAATGACTAGCACTAATTTATACCTTTCCCCCCCCCACAGGGATATCTTCCTCCAACCAAAAATGGAGTTGAACCAAAAAGGCCAAGTCGCCCCATCAACATAACCTCCCTGGTGCGGTTATCCACAACAGTCCCCAACACGATTGTGGTGTCATGGACCTCAGAGATCGGCAGGGTAAAGACCATGCCACTGTGTTTGCATTCTAGTCTCTCAGTGATTCTTCAACCCTCGGTTTAATGGCATTTCTATCTCTGGGATCCCAAATTTATATTGTAAAATCAATGTTAATTTAACTCGGTGTACTAAATGGACCAAGTGGACCCTAACGGTCCATTTGGTTCCATTTGTACAGTCTCAGGGTTACAGACCGATGAGGGTCCATTTATTTGGTTCCAAACTATCATTTGGCTGGGGACCCCCTGGAACTCCATCAAGGCCCCCCACTTTGGGAATCACTGCTCTATGAAACCACTTTAAAGGGCAACGTATGGTTGTGTGTCATAATGGTTGATTAAGCATGACCATAACCACTCGACTCATTGTTTTCCTTGTTTTTTTTCTTCTTCAGAGTTTTTCCATGGCTGTGTATCTGGTGAGACAGCAGTCTTCTACAGTGTTGCTGCAAAGGCTACGGGCCAAAGGAATTCGGAACCCTGACCACTCCAGGGCTCTGAGTATGTGGTCACTTGATTCTTATATAATACCATCCAGCTGATGATGTCATAACATCGCTTGCATCGACACACATACACATACTGTATTTTGTTCTTCTTTTCAAGTTCATTGTCATTTTAATTCACATTAAGTCCCTTATCGTAATGGCATTCAAATGTTTGTTAGGACAACATTTGGGTTCCACACACCTAAAGCTAGACATAGGAGGGGCTATCGCCCCTAAAAATGACATGGCCATGTAATCTAGAAAATATTTGATGTCTTGTACATACTAATGTCTGTTTTCCTTATGTTTAATCTCACAGTCAAAGAGAAGCTAACAGCTGATCCAGAGAGTGAGATCGCTACAACCAGTCTACGAGTCTCTCTCCTTTGTCCGGTAAATACCGCTCACTGCTTTTATCCAGAAGACGCTGCTGTTACTCAAGTTAACTGTCTACAATAGATAAATATACTTCAAAGTTGGACTTGTATGCCTCAGAAGTAGTTTTTGGGCAACGATTTGTCTTCCAGGGCAATGCAAGTTAGATATGGGTTACTTTCAACACTACATTAGCAAAGTTAGTAGTACCGTAAATAAAATAGCAGAAATATATATGTAACTATATATCATAAAAGTGCCAGTTCACCCAAATAAAACTACATTCCCTACCTTATACATACTGTAAACCTCTTTTATGTGCTGCTATGATACCTGTAAGATCTATCTCGTCTTATCTTATAACACTAACCCTACAGTAATAAAACCATATCAATCATGAGGACTAGCCCACTTTGTTCTGCAACGTGCTAGCATTAACTCATTTTGAGCTTATTTTATTTGTGTGTTGTGTGTATCTTTCAGCTTGGGAAGATGAGACTGACAATCCCCAGTAGGGCAATGACGTGCTCGCACCTTCAGTGCTTCGACGCCACACTTTACCTCCAAATGAACGAGAAGAAGCCGACCTGGGTTTGTCCGGTGTGTGACAAGAAGGCACCCTATGAACACCTCATCATTGACGGGTGAGCTGAAAATTACACCCTGCTCCACATAGGCGTGGATCAGCAGACAACGGCTTTCTGCTGCCACATTGTGCCGCTGTGTTTTGCTCATGACGTCATCTCCTATCGGTATCACATAAGCGCGCGTGCACTATATTTATGGTTTCAGGGAAATAAAATGACACATCACACATTATCTGATTCTCTTGTTTTTTGATGTGCACGTTGTATAATTCAGGTGAGGTACCTAAGAAGCACCAACCGAGCAGTATGGGCTGAGATTTGTGCTTGTCGTGTAGATTGGACTCTTTGAAAACAAAGGCAGAAAGATTCATGTGTACTTGATTTGTCCGATTGCCCAAATAAATTAGATTGTTTTTTTTGTGTTCTTTTTTTTTTAGGTTGTTTATGGAGATCTTGAACAGCTGTACAGATTGCGATGAGATCCAGTTCAAAGAGGACGGGAACTGGTCACCTATGAGGTCAAAGAAGGAAGTGCAGGAGGTGTCTGGTTCGTACAATGGCGTAGACTCCGGTAAGTAACAGCGTGTCTGCAAACCTTTCACACCCTTAACGTGCCCTGGGTCTGTTCCATAGTGATCCTAATATATTTACTTTAATTTTGTAGATTCGTGTCGGACGACGGGATATGAGCAGAAATACAGCTCGTCAAATGACCACGGCAAGAACGTGGCCGTGATCGACCTCACACTGGACAGCTCCTCGGACGAGGAGGTGGACGACGAGCCTCCTCCCAAACGCGCCTGTCCCTCCATGTCGCCCGCCTCTCCACCCGTAAACAAGGGGTGAGTCTCCCAACCAGCTGCTAGGGGGCCGTTCACACCTGGAACTCACTCGGAACTCACTCAGAGCTCACAATGCATTTCCAAAGGGAGTCACGTGATTTGAAGATGCACACTTGTGATTTTTAGCCCACATCCTGGGCTATCATCACTAAGCCTTTGTCACATGTCATGCCCTTGATCTATACCAGCACTTCTGGTAGTTTCTTGCACTCTGCATGTCAATTTCACCAAAGCATTAATACAACCACATCTGATGGGTTTTTTTTGTCTCCCCCCTTTACCCTCTGTGTTGCTGTAGTGATGTGAAGTTTTCTCCACATAGGGTGTTGAATCTACATGGCCAGTCCTCCCCTGTGAGCAGAGCTCCCAGTATGCCTGCTGTGGACACAAGTTACATTCCACCTCCTCCACCTCTCATCCAAGACTACCGCCATTACTATCACACACCCAGCGACCTGCCAGGTTAGAGCTTTCACTTAACCCTAAACAGATGTTAACACAATCAGTGCTTTCCTCGAGATATCTTGTGGAAAGGTATTAATTCAATCTGAACCATTCCATGATATACACAAGATTTGATTAAAAAATATTATTGTATATTTTGTTTTTGTGTGACTCTGTTAGCTTCCATGGCTAGCATCGATACGCCTCTCATTGTAGAAAATAAATGATCATTAAAAATTGCGGCGGACACGCACAGGGTTATTAGTGGTATGTATGCTCAGAATGGCATAAAATGGTATGTTCATAGCCTATCAAAACATGAATTCGGACCTGCGCAAATCATGCTGCTGCTCTCGTGGAGATGGTCCGTCCATTCCCTGGGTCTACAATACAGATCTGGACTACATCACTTCCGGCTCAGGCGGAAGTGACCCTTCTTCTCTGCTTATTTCGCAGAATTCTCTGGCACTGTTAAGGGCACCATCTTGTAAACACGGCTAATACATGTTACCAAAGAACGGACTAAGCAGTAAATGGACTAAATGCACCTTCTTTCTTTTCTTGCAGATCTTAATTTCTTCTCCTTCCTCCAAGGCGATAATCAGGTAAACAGACTTGAACTAGGCATGAGATTAACAAATACAAATAGTTTTACAAACATTTAGCCAACATCATTATGTAGCTTATTAAAGGTTAATACGGTTGAAATACAGTTATGACCCACACATATGTACGCAGAATTAATGTTTATCATGGCATGATAAATGGTATTTATTTATTAAAAGTGAAACCTTAAACATGACAATAGATTTGTTTAGGCATAGCCTAAATTGTGTTGTAAACTGCTGGATATCAGGGCAAAGAAATACGACGTTGACACTAACTAAACAAAATCACATTTCCAGTGGAGTCAACAGATCAACACCGACCCAGGCTACTGGCTGCTTGAGGTTGGCCTACATATTTTTTTTAAGGACAATTTACGCCTCAATGTGTTCTGGTGTCAATTTAGTGCATAATCTGTTGACCGAGAGAGCTTGAGAAAGGGGATTGGGTGAGAGTCTGAGAAAGAAAGAGGGAGGACTGGAGTGAATGCGATCAGAACTTTACACTCAACTTTGTCATCGCCTTTCCTGAAATGATCCTAAATTGAGCCACACTTAATCCATTTAATTTTTCTCTGACAATTGTTGACATTTTTGGTTCGCTCTAGGTCTACTCTCACTTTGTGTGATCAGCTGGCAGTGTGAGACTTTACAGAAGATTTTGCAATTTTTCAAACATTGCATCTTTCTAGTTAAAGGACCACTTCACCACTTTTCATCCTATCTTCATATAACTGGTCCTCACTAATGCTCATGATAAAATACCACTATTTTTTTCCTACTCGGTCTGTGTCTCATAGGAGGGCTGTGGGCAGTTCAGAAACCGCATCATCGTTAGACAGATTTATAGATATTTATATTTTTATTATCATGAGGACGATGGCTTCCATTTTCGCATTGGAACTTTTCAGGAAAAGAAAGCCTGCAGTGTCTATTAGCATTGGATTCCCCATCGATGATGCGCATGGAGGACGGTTTCTGAACTGCCCACAGCCCTCCTATGAGAGACAGACTGAGTAGAAGAAAATGGTGCTGTTTTATCATGAACATTAGTGAGGACCAGTTATATGAAGATAGGATGACAAGTGGTGAAGTGGTCCTTTAACATGTATTCTTTATTATGAAAATGAACCAGTACGCTGTTTAGCATATATTTTATGTTGTTAGCAATGCAGTGGCTCAGGTATAGTCCATTTGGGAACCTCCCTGGCTTTATGTCGAAGTGTCCTTCACTAATCACTAACCACGATGAGCAGGCTGATTGATGCCTTGCATCGTTGCCTCCGCCGTCTATGTGTGAATGTAACACACTTAGCAAATTGCTTTTGATAAAGGGTGCTATAGAAATAAGTAAGTAAAAGATCTAATTGTCTCTCAGTCGATCTACAATGGCATCTATCACCCTTGTAAGGCGCTAGATCAGGGAGATGGATTGCTGAGGTGGAGTGCCACCCCTGCTGTGAGCTTCCAGTACTGTACTGCACATCTTAGTTTATGCTACACATACGCTTGAGGTGGCTGTGCACAGTTATCGAACGCAGAAACTTGCGATTCAAAGGCTGTACCGACTAAGCCCGCCCGGACACAACCCATAGAAATGCAGAACATGTAACTGTTGTCAACGCTAGTACACACCATTGATCGACGACATGGAATGTATCTGCCGATGTCATCGTCCTCACTCTTTGCTCTGTGTCTTTTGTATTCCATCAGCATTACAACATGGTGATGGCGG
>OOFJ01133052.1:0-11673 GCA_900323375.1 Benthosema glaciale | reverse complement strand
CAGTCATGTTGTATGGGGTGGGGGGTGGGGGGGGCCTGCATCTCTTATCCCAATTAAAAATGGCTGGCTGTTGAAACGTCATCATCCCTCATCAACATCCAGAGCCCTTGACAGACAGGCAGTCTGTCTGCGGCTCTCTTTCACAACCACTCAGTGTTTCCTCTATATTCAGACAGCAGCGGTGGGCTGATGACAGCTAGAACACCCCCTTCTTCCCTCGCTAAAACTAACTGTGAACATGAAAGCTGCACTTTACATATTCCCTGAAACCAGAAAATGGAGTAGGGCTCATGCTTACTTCATAAAATAAATTTAAACAACAACATCATGTTTTAGCTCTTTAACAGTCACTAGGGCCAAAAACTAAATGGGACAGAAACAAGGATGGACAGTGAATCGTACGCGCCCTGACCCCCCCCCTCTCCACCCACCACTGTTAGCAGAGAATAATAGGGGAAACACTGTCTCTTGCACCAACACTTGTCCCCCATCGATCTAGCCTTCAGACGGCCCTTCCTGGGGTCACCGCCTCGCTCACAACAAATACATGGAGCATCTCCAGAGTCAGCATGGTCATGACGAGGAGGACGAGGTTGAAGGAGACAGAGCAAAAGAATGGGGAGCTACCATGGAGCCGGCTGCTGGGGCCAAGACCATGGCGGGAGGAGGAGGAGGAGGAGGTGTGGGGGCTGGAGAAAGAGGCGGAGGTGTAGGCGATCGTGATCCTAAGAAGGCCAGGGTCCACGGATCCCAGGATCTCCCACCCGCCATCATCAACGCAGAGGATCCCGATAGGCTGGAGGACCTCGACGAGCAGGACCAGGAGCCAATGGGAGTGCTTTCCGATGAGTCACAGAGTGCCCGAGCCGCGGTGTCTCCTCCCATGACCCCCCAGCAGCCGTACATTCAGTACCAGCACTCTTCCTACCAGCCCTACCTGGCCATGTGTGAGAGCAGCGGAGGCTCCTACAGAGGGGTGTCTCCAACCCTGGCCATGTGTGAGAGCAGCGGAGGCTCCTACAGAGGGGTGTCTCCAACCCTGGTCCACAACTACCCTGGTAAGGCTATCAACTTACAGTGTACACACGCAGAAGTAAATGGCATGACATGCATGTGGATCAAGGACTTCATTTGGCTATAGTTTATGATAACAGTGACAGTAATCTATGATGTCGGTACAATCAGGAGGTGTATTTTGAGCATCAAGCTACCTCGTGCTAAGAACAGGAGATAGCCTCCTGACCTGCGCCGTCACATGGCTCACACAGGTTCCCACGGTTACGTATATCCAAGTGGTAGTAACAAGAAAAGGGCACACCCCGGAGGGGGTTCATATCCCACAGGCTGATGCCTGTCAGACACACATGCACACCCACATGCGTGGCTGGTTAAAACTCACCTGTGGCTTCCCTGTGAGGTTAGGGTTAGGTTAGGCATTAGCAACCGTTTGGGTTTGAGGTAGGTAAGGTGTCAGACTATAATGCCTGTCTGACCAAACACATGCACCCATCCATCATGGAGCACATATCACAATACATCACAGATGACTGACGACACACAAGCTGGCCACATGAAGTCCAGACTCCATACAGTATATATATATGTATAGTGTATAAATGAGGTTAAGAACTCCACCAAGTCTGTTATGTTCCTATATTGGGATACCTTGGAGTGGATCATCATCAGCCTTATACCATGCTGGACAGTAATAACAAAGTAAAGCGTATGATTTATGTTTTTGATTTTTCTTTTTTTGCCAGATTAACTCGATCCTGACAAACGGACAGACCTACCATCTCATAAACGACTTTGATCGCTGCAGAGCGATGCTGTAAAAATTGGAACATGGATGTGGACAGGATTCACATCCACATGTTCCAATTTTTACACAGTATTTTATGTATGTAATTATTTCGGTCATTATTAATTTTGTAAACAAAACAGTTGTTGAACATACAGTACAACTGTATGTTAAAGGACCACTTCACCACTTTTCAACCTGCCTTCATATAATTGGTCCTCACTAATGTTCATCATGATAAAATGCCACAATTTTTTCTACTCGGTCTGTCTCATGGGAGGGCTGTGGGCAGTTCAGACACCCGTCCACCAAGCGCATCATCGATGCGGGAATTGAAGCTAATAGAAACTACAGGCTTTCTATTCCTGAAAAGTTGCAATACGATAATGGAAGCCATCGTTCTCATGATAATAAAAATGTAAATATATATATATTTTTAATATTGTTTAAAAAAATCTGCCTAACGATGATGCGCATGGTGGACGGGTTTCTGAACTGCCCACAGCCCTCCTATGAGACACGGACTGAGTAGAAAAGAATGGTGGTATTTTATCATGAACATTAGTGAGGACCAATTATATGAAAATAAGTTGAAAAGTGGTGAAGTGGTCCTTTAAGTACGACCTAGTCAGCAAGGTGACTATTTGGCCGAAAAGATATGGGCTGAAGCCGAAGCTTATTACATTGATGTTTATTATATTGTATCAATGCTTTAAATTGCTTTGCCTTGTGTTTTTTTTTTTACCTTGTTCAGCACTTTAGTCGGTCATAGCCTTGGGCTGTAAATGTCTTTTTTGCATAAATGGCTCCAGTGGTTGGAACTCCGAACTCTGGCTGGGTTAGTACCGAGCTCTACTCTTTGAACTACTCATGCCAAGAACCCTAGAGCAAGGCAGTGTTAGAGCTATGTTGTTGTTTTTTATTTTCCTTGACCTTGTTCAGCATTTTAGTCGACCTTGGGCTGTAAATGTGCTATAGAAATAAAGTTTGATTTGATTTGATTGATCATAATTATTTTTTATAAATGTATTTTTCCATTCATTTATTTGTTTGTCTTATTATTTGCATAAATATATATCTCAAATTCAATGATACAATTTCTACATAATATGAAGTGATGTGTATGTAAGTACGCACAGTACACACACACACACACACACACACACACACACACACACACACACACACACACACACACACACACACACACACACACACACGCACATTAATTGATTTACTTGTTCATTGCATTGTATTTCTATCAATTACCTTTCCTTTATATAATTTCTTGTATGTTTTTTTGCGTGCGTGTGTGTGTGTGTGTGTGTGTGTGTGTGTGTGTGTGTGTGTGTGTGTGTGTGTGTGTGTGTGTGTGTGTGTGTGTGCAAATCAGGCTTCCACTACCCCTTGTATGGTAAAACAGCAGGAAGGGAGGACTGCGAGGGGAGCCAGCCCACCAGAGGTGGAGCAGTGGCCAGTAAACAGAGTAGTGACTCCACAGCTATGGAGCTCCTCCAGCAGCAAAACCACCAGTACCATGGCAAGTCCCCTGCTGTGAGTATACACATGGATGGATGGATGGATGGATGGATGATTGATTGATTGATTGATTGATTGATTGATTGATTGATTGATTGATTGATTGATTGATTGATTGATTGATTGATTGATTGATTGATTGATTGATTGATTGATTGATTGATTGATTGATTGATTAAAATAACATTTATTTTATTTTATTAGTTTATTGCAATTTCATAATTTATAGTGTAGTAGACAACTCTGCCATCATTGTGCCCTTGCAATATACAGTATGCGAGTTTGTGTCCTCCAGTACCACATTTAGTAATATTGAAATACTTTGTAAGTTGACTTGTATGGGCATCTTTTATTACAAAAGTAATGTGATGATTAAGTTGCTTCTCATTTGGATTCAGTTATAGAGAGTGTGAGGCGAATAACAGGGAGAAGTTATTAAAATGATGCAAGCGAAAGCATAGCTATTACTTAACATGTACAAGCTGCTATTACTTAACATGTACAAGCTGAAGACTGGATTGTGAAGAAACTTGAGAATGCACTCTGCTCTCTTTTCCTCAGCCGGGTGAGAAAGGGTCCCCAGAGGGGGAGAGAGAGGCAGAAAGAGAGAGGAACCACGTGGCATTTGCCCGACACCTTCACACACACCACCACACACACCTGGGCATGAGCTACAACCTGATGTCAGGCCAATACGACATCTACCAAGGTAACACTCATACAGCCTCAAGCCCTCAAATCAAAGACTCAGTTAATTTAGGCCTTATCTGTGCCATGTGGAGTGTGTCTGTCCGCATTCACCGCAGCTAATCTTGCTAATTACTTGCTTACTTACTTACTTACTACACAACGCCAGCAGGCCATGGACATTCTTTTTTAATCCATCAATGACAACAATGTAATTTGACAAAATGTAGAATCGCAGAGCAATCATCTCTCCAGGCAATGTGATAGACTCCTGCCTGCCAGACTCTGGGAATTCGTGTTGCATTCGTTTCCCATTGTTGGGAGAGAGAGATAAAGGATGGAACATGCGGTTTTATGCTACTGCTATTTATTCTTTGTTTTTCAACCAATAGAGGGGACAGACAATAAACCTGTTGGTATGTTGTTTTTATTATTGAGAAAGTATGACAAACGCACTGAGAGAGCATAGCGGAGGTCCTGGAGGACCAGCAGTGTTACACATGGAGTCTATTGCCTCCATAGTATTTCTGGTTGTGTGACTGTGCTGTTTTTGTTTTGTTTGTTTTTTTCTGTTGAAGGGCTGAGCTCCAGATCACTGGTCTCCAGTCAGCAGGTAGCAGGACACTCTTCCTCTACCGGTAGGCTGCAGCTGCACTTGTTATATTTTCTTATAGCTGTAAATAGAATGGCCATTGGTTTCTACAGGCCTGCAACTGTACTAGGATAAGATGTAGTTACAATATCTAGTAACAATGACACGATAGTAACAGCAGCAGACTGGGTTGTCAATTGCATGTCACTTGTGAATTCCCTATGGATGAGTGTCAGCTAAATGCCTACAATGTAAGTGTTCCATTAACATACTGACACACTACAGCAGTGGTGCTAACAGGATTTAATCCCATTATATAAGGTTAGCGTGGGCTTTATTCTGAGATGCTTGTTTTAATATGAGAGTGGAGCGCGCGTGCGATATATAGAAATCTAGTGCACTATATAGTGCTGATATAGTTGAGTCTCAAATATGGCACACTCACTATGGAACTAGTAGGTACTCTACCCCCTCTCTATTAATGTAGCTAGGTACAGTAGATACTTTATTGATCCCCAGATCAATAAAGTATCTACTGTAAGTATCTACTCTCAGGCAGGAGTCCATAAGAGAACAACATAAAACACAGTATACGAGACAGGAAAACATAACCGGGGGGAATACTACTACTACTAGTAGAACACAACTTGAAGGTCACAGGTTTGATCCCCGGGACAGTACACTGTGTGTTTCGTAGTTTACGGAGCAATCATGGAGCGAGAAATAGCAGCTGTTAAGTGTGTGTTCTGTTTTGCTTGTCTCCACAGAGAGCGAGGGGAAGAAGTAGGAGCGTGTGTGCGTGCCCTGGCCTCCCACGTGGAGCAGCAGAATTATCAGACATCAATTCCATGGTGTTGAATGAATAAGCTTCGCCTCCCTGAGAGGCAGAGAACAAAAATCACAGACAAAAACAAAAACTTTCTTTCATTTCTTACTAACAGCCAACTGTTTTTTAACACGCCCTGAAGAATGGAACAGACCAACGGACATGCAGTCAGAGAGTGGGACTGGGATAACTCTGGAGGACAAACTAACTATACAAATCCACGAAAGCCAGTTTTGAAGCTTTTCAAATTTTAACAGTATTTGGGCATGAAATCCAAACCCCAGCGGACATGGAGTGTATACTGTAAACATGCACCAACCTATGGAGACTGAGCTATGTCGCTCACCTCCATAAAGGCACATCTATTGTAGTGTAATATGACTGAATGTACTGACAATGACTTACATTATCCCAATAGTGTTGTTTCATTGTTTGATTTTAACAAACTCCTACTGGGGATAGGAGGCTAAAGAGTATATTATGATCATTGCAATTATGATTATTATGATTATTATGATTATTATTATTATTACTGAAGTGGTCCTCCTCACCTCCCATAGTGCTGAGCCTACATTTGTATTACTAATCTGTACTTGAGCGTAACCATGTTGATTGTACTGTCTTTATGTGAGAGTAAGCCTTCACGTCCACCTGCCCAGTGCCATGTAGGAGCCCAGTAGTGTATATATTCTGTATAGATTCATGGCAGAAACACTAACATGCTTTATCATATTCTCTGTTGATTTTCATCAGCCATGCTAGGGCACAGTGAACAGGGGGGGGGCGAAAAGGTATCAGAATCACTTTAATTGTCCTATGCCTTATATATGGCATTTGGTGTATAGTAACAATATGTTATGATGCTGGGTGAACACTAGAGTCCATATGCCATTTGCTAGGTGATATGTTTTTTCCATAGCAAATTTTGGTAAAGTGAATGAACATGTTTATTTTGTATTTTGTAGTGGTTCCAGTGGTTGGAACGCCTAACTCTGGCTGTGTTAGTACCGTGCTCCACTCTTTGAGCTACTGTACGCAGGGAAAGGAACCCTAGAGCAAGGCAGTGTTAGAGCTATGTTGTTTTAACTGGCAGTGCACAGAAAAAGGAACCCACCTTTTAAAATAATGTTGGTGCTGGGCTTTATACACATTTAAGCAACACAGGGAAGTGTTGTTAGTGTTAGTGACGTGTTATTAAAACAAATTCATATCACAAAACAAAGAAACACAACATGAGCTCAATGGCACGTCTAATCAGGGGTTTCCTTGCCCCTCCCCTGCTCTCATGCATCTCTATGGTGACCTAACTCTTTACACACTTGAGCCACTAATAGACAGCGTTTGTTCAGGTGGTACTACTGGCACCATCCTGCTGCTACTTATCTAGAACTAACAAGTGCGGCCTGTAGATATCTAACAATGACCTCCATAACATCTCCATGGTGACAGGCATGCAAAGGCTCAGCTGGAACCGGGTGTCCAGCTGTCCTAAAGCCATGGAACAGGACTGTGGAAATAAAAATGGCTGTCTCTGAAGAAAGCAAAACAAAAAAAGGAAAAAAAAAAAGAAGTAATGCCACTCTAGCAGTGGCTCTGACTCCCACACAACACCTTACCTGCATTGTATAAGTGGTTGTCCTAAATTATTACTTGAATATAGTGCTATGAACTCTGTTTACAAAATTCTGTCATCTTTTTGGGAGACATGGTGCTGTCTCATAAGGCTGCTTGGTATGTTCAGTCCATCCACCTGCTGTATCAATTTAACTGACATTGAAATCATATACACATGAAATCTGCTGTTGCTTTTTTATACTGTATATGCCTTAATTCATATGTTTGGCAATCATGATTAAAGGATGTTTATATAAAGCTTTTTGTCTTTGGCTGTTGATTGAAAACATATCTTGACATTGACAGCTAGGTGAGCTCTTCTTAATATAATTATATGCATAATCCTAATATGGTACACACTACACATAGTGAAAAGATGAATTGAAACCTCCATTTGTCCATTGTCACTTGGTGGTGTGGAGGTGTGCCCCTATGGATACATTTGTTTGAATTGTGAGGCATATTAAAAAGCTGGGAAATACGCTGCTATATATCTTCATTGTTCAAACAAAATTATTCTAAGACATGACAAGACAAACTATACAATTGTGTTATACATATTTTACACAGTTAAGCGCAAACAAAACAAAACGAGAACCTTAACATAAACCACTAAAAATATAGTCTAAAAAAAACATGAAAATAAATCAGATCAACACAGAGGGAAAATGCAACAGCAGCAAATACAGTGCATAAAGTCACAGTGGTTTATGACATATTTCCATTTTTCATTCCCTTCAGACCGCAGATTTCAGATGAATTTCAGATGAATGTGTTAACTTTACATCGGCAGGCCCTGTTGTAGACAAGTATGCTTAATAATGGATCGTCCACAAAGTAAAAATGTTTCTATTGTTGATCTATTCTATCGTTTGAAATGTACCCATTCTGTGAAATAAAAATGTAAATCAATAAATCAATTGGCTTTTAACTTGCCCTGGTATTTTAACTCCGTACCAGCAGATGGCGCTGAAGAAACGTCAGCACTTCCTATTTAAAAAAAGAAGTGGGTGGCGCCAAAGCACAACAACAAAGCGGTTGTGTGCAACGGACAGAGAGACAGTACACACAACACAACTGAACTGAACTGATTATTAACTCTAGATGTGAATTAGACACGTAGATATAAAGTCAACACAAACGTAGACACACATTTACAAGGTTTACAGATTGCCTCGTCAACCTTTTTGCACAAATGTCAACATGGCTTCGAAGACAGACCAACTTCTTATCGTTGTGTCCATTCTTGGGGGTAAGTCATTTATTAAAGAGATTAATTTGTGTACTGTTGGCGTGATTGATTACAACGTGGTTTACATCATATAACAGTGCGTGCCGTGTGGAATTACATTTCCACTTAGTACGTTTCCTCTTCTAGTTGGTCATAATAACATCATGCAATTGCAAAGACAGCAAAGTCCCAAAGTAGAGATTTCCCTGCTGTGACTGGTTTAGAAGAACTAGAGTTCCACTAACCACAATTTCCAGTCACGTAAAGTGATTTAAAGACCGTAGTTCTTTTTTGTAATTTCATAACTCTGAGATTGTAAACAAAGACAAGGAACCAAATGGACCTGTCTGTGCCCATTTACAACTTCAGAGACTGACAGAGAGTTACACAGACCTGTCACCAGGGTCCATTTGGAACCATGAAAGTCCCTGGGCCCCACTTTGAGAACCAGTAACTTCATATGTTGAGAATATGCTGAGAATAACTTACATGGGAATTTAAGCAATGGCTAGTTAACATGTTTTATTTACTAGAGACGTAATAAATTATGTTTTAGCACACACATATTATTGTTTGTCTTTAAATGGCACGATGAATTGATGTTTTCTTTGGACTTGTTTGGGTTATCCTTTTAGTATTCTTTTCTCCTTTGTATGAATATGTGCCACCGTGCTTTTTTATGAGGGGAGCCTAGCCCCTCCTATGGCAGCCAACTTTGTGTGTTTGTGTGTACCCCATAGCGATGATTCGATTGGCTGAGCAATGTGTGTACCCAGTACCACACACATACAGAAAGCTATAGCCAGCTTTCTGTGTCTGTGTGTACCATGGAATTGAGTAAGTGTTGAAAAATGAAATACAGAAAAGTGAGAATGCCCGGAATGTGATGATGTATGATGATTAGAGCGCCCCTCAATTCACACGGGTGTGATTTCTTTTTCTGTGGGGGCAAACCGTTAATAAAGTATTCTATCAATCAAAATGAAAATGTGTCCCCAGGTCGCAACTTTCCAAAGAGCCCGCGTCACAGCCTGGTGGTCCAGGCTAAGTTTGACGGGGAGCAGCTCTCCACAGATCCAGTAGAACACAGAGAGCTGCCTCAGTTCTGCACCGAGCTGGCCTGGGAACTGGACCGCAGGACTTTGCACCAGCACAGGTCAGTACTTCTGTCCAATACAAGAACGCTTGCCCCAAAACACCCAACGCCCATTTATGATAATTTTGCTCATATTGTGTTGTTGCCCTTGTCATTCCTTCAACATGGCCGTTCGTTCGGTTCTCAGGCTTCAAAGAACTCCTATCAAACTGCAGTGTTTTGCTGTCGACTCCATCAGCCAGATGAAGGAGAACATTGGATATATTGTTCTCGATCTGCGGTCCGTTCAGGAAGTCAAACAGGTCAGTAGACTAGACTTATGACAAGGTAATCATTTGCTTTACTGCACTGTTATGACAAAAAAATGTTAGCTGAGCCTGAAAGTAAAGCTTTCTATCTCCCTGTCAATCTTCGTTCCTACTTAAGAAAAAAATAAAAACAGTCAAATTTAAAAATAAAAGTGTCAGGCTTGCACTTTCTCTTGGAGAGAGATTTAAATATTTCAGTGAGTGTTTTGTATTAGATTAGTTTTTGTTGTTATTTATAATACTTAGTTTGCACACAACAAGTGAGTCAAACTAATATTATTGGCCAATAGTATTGGCTAGTTCTTTCCAAACTACTAGATACGGTATCATATGACCAGTCAGTCATATTGTATACAACTGCTTCTGCTGCCTTATTGTTGTTTTTACCCAGACTTCAGTTGTTAGCACCGATCAAGAGTTCTTGACAAATGAATGTTTGTCTTTATGTCTTTCTCTGTTAGGATCCTAAGTGGTATCCACTACTGAGCAGTAAATACACCAAACTGAAGCCTGCCATCCTTCTCACTATGCTTCTGGAAAATGACACCAAGCCAGTAGAACCCTCTCCTGATAGGTTCAAAGCCAAGAAAGCACCGCCCCGCCAAGGTCAGCTAATTCAATTTCTTCAAATGGTTACTTAATGCCCCACCATCATAGTGGTGGAAAGCAGGCGGAACAGCATGGCATTGTGTTCCCCCGCCTTCCACCAATACTACCAGCCTACCACCATGCCATTTTCTGTGCCCTCAACCCTCACTTTTCCTATTATTATACCCTATTTCCACCTATCCTTCCATCTTCATCCGATTATCCGTAGTCGAGTCGCGGGGGCAACAGCTGCACCGGAGAGCTCCAGACTTACGTCTCCAGAACATTCCAGGGCCAATTTAGACTTTAGAGATACAATTTAGAGATATATAATAGATATATAATATAATATTATATCCTATTTGTAATGAATCAACCTTTCTAACTCCTCCAGGTTCTCCGGCATTGACTGAGCTTCCAGAGAAGTTGGAGGCAGTTCTGATCCAGGATCAGGGCTACCATCAGGTCGGCCCTCCGGAGTACTGTACTGACATGTTTGTTCTGTCTGTCACTGTGGCCTTCGCTACCAAACTGGAACAGGTAGGTACAAAACCCAAGCTGAAATTGAAATATAACCCCTTATCCCTTTCCGCCTAGGTACGACTCAATATGTCTGCTTACTGGGCTTAGTCTGGTAATGCCAAAGCTGAAACGAAACCTTTATAATATTGTCAACATACTGCATTAATTGCGCTGTGTGTGCGTCCCACTCCCCAGTTGATTCCCAGCACGATGAAACTGTCAGGAGACTCTGATTTCTTCTTTTACTACCGTCTACTGGACAATGACATCACCAGCGAGCCCTTCCGCAACCTCCTGAACCCCAGCTTTGAACCAGAGCGCGCCTCTGTGCGCATCCGCAGCAGCAAGCAGATCATCCACACCTTCCTGGGACAGCAACCTTGTTTACAGGTCTTGGTTTGTCTCTGTCACTCTGATTTCTTGCTGTAATATAGAAGCATACTGTATTTCTTTATGTATTTTCTTTTATTACCACTAGCGGGGGGCGGACTTGTAACAATCTGGGTTTTTGTGACAAGTTTTTGAATTTTGGTGTGGTGTTAGGTATGGGTATAAGGTTTTCAAAAAGCTGAGCAAACACGCTGGGAGCGCCCCCTAGTGGTCTGTTTGCACAGACTCAAATATTTGATACGTATAGGCATGGTTTAAAGTACAGTATGGTACAGTACAGTACGGTACGGTACGGTACAGTACAGTACAGTACAGTACAGTACAGTACAGTACAGTACAGTACAGTATGGTACTGTACTGTACTGTTTCATACTGTACCGTACTGTACCATACTGTACCGTACCGTACAATACTGTACCGTACTGTACTGTACCATACTGTACTGTACTGTACCATACTGTACTGTACTGTTTCATACT
>OOFJ01133050.1:0-12498 GCA_900323375.1 Benthosema glaciale | reverse complement strand
CTAGGCAGAGTAGGAGGCAAGCAAGTGCTCTCTATCAACCGTAAGGGCTGCCTCTACCACGGCATCATCCAGCACGAGATCAACCATGCCCTGGGCTTCCAGCACGAGCAGACCAGGAGCGACCGTGACGACTACGTCCTCATCAACTGGGACAACATCAGCGACGACATGGAATACAACTTCTACAAGAAGAACACCAACAACCTGGACACCCCCTATGACTACTCCTCCATCATGCACTACGGTAAAACGGCCTTCTCTATCCAGTCCGGCAAAGACAGCATCACCCCCATCCCAAACGCCCACGTGCAGATCGGCCAGAGACAGGGCATGTCTGATATCGACATCCTGAGGATTAACAAGCTGTACGAATGCAAAGACTTCCTTGAGCAAAAGCAAATCGTGAAACAGGAAAATCTGCCCAAGAAAAAAGAAGAAAAGGCTGAATCTAATTCGATCTCCAGGTTATTTGAGTTGTCCCTCTGATCACATTTTCTGATACTGTACACTGTGTCTGATACTGTGTGATACTGTATTTACATTGAAACAAATCAACTGCAATGTCAGCTGACCTCTCTTCTACCTCGTTCTCTCAGCATTCTCTCAAGTCACAATTTTAATAAAGTTTGATTCATAGACTTTACAAAGTGTAATTGTGTCATTGTATTCCCGAGACCAACAAATGTTAAATTATTGATCATATTGACATTGTCCAACTCGGCATGCTGTTCATTTCATTTAAATATTTACACTCCATTAAGTTTAATTGATACAATCAATTATACCAATATACATGTACATAATATAACAGGTTTTGGTCTCTGCAGGGTATACTCTCTACTCTCAAAAACACCTCATCAGCCAATGACATGTGGGTCTTGCACACACTGACTACACACACACACATAGTAATGCAGCATATTAACCCCTCGAGTACAGTATATGTATGCGCCCTTGAGCACAGCATGAAACCCCTCCAGTATATCTGACTAACTCTGCAATGAATAATTGTGACTGTATGAATCTCATGAGGGATGGGCCACTGAGGTGGCATGACATTTAATAAAAGCAGTAAGACGCCTGAGGGCGAGAAGCGACCTCGCCTGTGGACGAGGCCTTGCAGCGAATGCATGAGATACTGGAATGGGAGAACCATCACGCTTGATGGTAATTGCTACATCTGATGCCATATTGTTTAACTGATCATAACTTAACCAATCATAATGTGCAACCCATTATGTGTGTTTCTCTGTGTGGACAATCCGCATAAGATGATACCCATATACAGTATGGAGACGCCTGGATCATAAGATCTCCATATATGGGCTGTTCAATACCATTACAATCTGACCTAAATGATTCCATATGGATATATATCTGACACGGTGTGACATCATAAGAATATTATAAAACAAAACAGAATCACAAACAAATTAATTCTTCAAGTTGTGTGACTTCGAGAAAATTACGAGATGGTGCATTTTTGCCACGGCAGCAAAGCATTAGCCCCAGTGCCCCAGCACTAGGTCGTACAGCTGGGGCAGATCGGCGTGTGCACACATCCGCCTGGGTGACGTCAGACTGCTTGGCGGGTGAGTGACAGACGGGGATTGTGGGTTAGGTGTCAAAAACGCAACATTCGGTCACAATAATTACTTAATTTACGTTACACACCACTGAAATACACAACAAGTTGTAAAATTGTAGACGGTCCGTTTTCAGCGACGACACCAGCGTACAACGTTGCATCAATGTGGCAAAAAACAACAACAACAAAAAACACTAAACAGCAAACAACTTATCCTCATGGAATAGAATTATATGTGTGGAATTGATTTTTATATAGTTTAGTTAGTATTTCTCATCTTCACCAGTGCATCATCCAAGCTTTACATTGTATTTTGGGGCTTGACTCTTAATAATGCCCTCATTTTTACGCATCGTCCACTGTATCTATAACGTGACGAGGACAGTTCCACGGAGAACTCCTGCTCCCAGTGTATTTGCTCTCTTCAGACTGCAGCCCGGAATCGCCGGGACGCCATATATTTTTGCAGCCGGTAAAAAGTACCTCATTGACCTTCCAGTCCTGAATGAAGATGAACTTGACGAGAAGTTTGTGAGAGGTTCCGGCCCTGGTGGTCAGGCTACCAATAAAACCAGCAACTGTGTGGTGCTTAGACATATCCCCACTGGAACTGTGGTGAAGTGTCATCAAACGAGATCAGTGGATATAAACAGAAAACGTGCACGGGATATTATGAGAGAAAAACTTGAAATTGTATATAAAGGAGAAGAAAGTGAAATTCTCAAAAGGAAAAATGAGTCTATGCAGAGAAAAAACCAGAAGAGGAAGACGGCAAATGACAATTTGGAGAGGAAAAGACTGTTTAAAGGAGCACTGGAATCGGATTCTAAACCAGAATGACATGGATTGATTATCAAAGAAATAAAAATTATACATTTTAATTGACTTTATAGTAGCCTATTGCATTTTTTCCATTTGCAAACTTCGTTTTCAATTAATCTAACCTTTCAAATTCCATTGAGTAGGCTATACAAAAACGGTTGGATTGATTCCTATACCGGATCTCCTCACTGGTCAACAGAAACACCTTGAAGACCCCAACAAGAGCCCTTGTACAAGGTTTCTTCGACTATGCACAACACCTCAAAGGTCCTGAAAACAAAGCTCCAGACCTCCCAAAACAAACTGGTCAGGCTGCTACTTGGCCTTACTCCCCGAACCCACCTCACCACTTAGGGCTTAGGGTCGACGACGGACAGAGTACAGCATCTTGCAATGGGTCTGGTCCACAAGATTCGATTTCGATACACTACCAATATGCCCATGTACCTGTCTAATAATGTCAACGAAGTCCACTCCCACAACACCAGAGGGAGTTCAAGAAACCATGTACAACACAGATTCAGGACAAACAAGGGACTAAATTAATTTTGCTACTATGCCACCAAAATGTGGAACGTCCTACCAACAGTCATTAAGACATGCAAATCCCTTGACTCCTTCAAAACCGCTCTCAAAGGGCACCTACGGTTGTACATCTCTAAATGTCTTGATGAAATGAACATGGCGGACCATATTGTAAACAAGTAGAAATGCTTTATGGTGTCGTCCACTCACAGTTATCAGTCTTGTATTGAGTTGTACTTGAAAAGTACCGTAGATCTCCAAGCTGTTAATAAAGATTTCAATCAATCAATCAATCATACTGTTGTAATATGTATGGGCATGACAGAGTGGAATGGAGCAGGACTAACCATGGAGGAGAACGTCAATATACTGTAGGAATGTCTCCGACTCCGCTGGGAGCTGCAGGACTTATCTATGGGCCTGCATGCTTTAGCAACCTGAAATAGCCTAGATAAGAGGTAGCTCTGTCTACGACGCTATTTATAACAAAACATATTTAGTGGCCAAGGTGTGTGTGTGTGTGTGTGTGTGCATGTGTGCGTGCAGCCGTGCAACGAGAGAGAGACCAGAGTAAGCAATTAAGCGAGAGAGAAAGAGAATTAAGGCTGCCCTAAGGCAGAGCAATGTGTCTGTAGAGACGGAGGTCTTAATGACTCTCTTTGCTCATATAAAGATGATGTAATGATGCATGGAGGGAGAGCAAAGGCTCAGAGATGCCCCGTGGGCCTGTTGGCACCTGTGATTCTGTTTGCACCCTTGATCCCTAACGAGGGGGCACGAAATGCCCACTGTAAGAGACGTGAGCTGCACCAGTGGTGCAAACACTGGCTGGTTTGTAAGGCAGACATTTTCATGTCCCCCATACTGTAGGCTATGTGATATTGTGTGCTCCATAACGTCAAGATTTGTCAACCTTTATTTTTTCTTTTTTTTTAACAATTGCCAAAAATCAGACCTGTCTGAATTGAGTGGTGCTGTACTCGTGCTTTACAAAATAAATGGTTCCTCTTCTGGAGACTCCTGGGAACTCCCTCAAGGACCCATGGGGGGTCCCCAGACACCACTTTAAGAACCAGTGGAATTTGGATCGCAACACAAAATTTGAATTACACTAGTGTATGCAGGTCCTGGTATGGAGTAATTCTGCATGAAGGATGAAGTCCTCTATAAATCTGTTTAATAAACAGTACATATAGGGAAACCCCAATTCATCCCAGCGTAATGCAGACATTGTGACCAAATGTGATGAACTAACAAGCTGAGCTCCCCGCTCTGTAGTGGGAGTGAAAGTGGACAGTGTGGAGGTGGATGGTTGCGGAGGAAAGGGTTAGGAGACAGCTGGGATATGTAAGGTTGACCGGCTCCCACCCGCTCCATCAGTGGTGGAAGATGTACCTACTCTGATTTGTTTTACGCAAGTAAAAGTAGCAATTATCTCATCTCCATTTTTAAGCATTTTAGTATATATATATTTTTTGTAAATTAACTTACTTGAATGTACTACCATGGCACACAAAAGTATAAAACAAGTAGCAGACTTGCCAGCTTTAAATTGTGAAAAGTAACAGTTTGGGATGAATACCACAATTCAGGAAGTGTAAAATGAGCCATTACGACACCATCAAGACCCTCCAAACTAAATCTTTAGTGGACTAAAATCTTATATTTAGACTGCTGGTCATTATATATAGATAATTTTGTTTGACTGTACATAGCCTACTGTATATTATCCACAAGCGGAAAACAGTTAAATATTAAAATAATACCCTCTTTGTGTAAACCCAGCCATAATTGTGCTCTGAAGAGTGCATTCTTGCAACATTCCGTTCAATAGAGAAGACCATTTGATTGCTGCAGCCCCGGCCGGCACAAGATGTTGACAGTAATTTCAGCATGGAATGTATGACTTCAATTTCTATGGCATGCAATCAAAACCAACGGACTGGTTTGTTTAGAGGATCAGCGCAGCCAAATGCCTTACCGTTTGATTTCACAAAACTGATGTTGACATTATTATTTCTCTCTCCAGACAGTGTGTTCAGAAGCTACGCGGTTCCACACGTCTCTCAAGAGGATTTCATATTCGGCACATGAAGTACGCTCAAAAATCTAAATCCACAACATTTCATGAAGAGGAGGAAGTCTGATTCTTTTAGTATTTAATTACAGTAAGAGATGATTCACTCCTTTCAGTAAATTATGGGCTGCGGCACAAAAGAAATTCAAGGCAGGATTACATAACTGAGGATTTGGCACTGTGCACTTGGCTTTAAATGTGTTAAAAAAAATCATATTTTAAAGCACTTACTGTACAAAAGGAACATATTTAAGGGCCAAAAATAGAGCTGCCAAATTTGTATGACAGTTTCCAGTCCAGTAATTGTTTAAAAAAGAAAAAAAAAGGATTACTCTAAATAGCATAATAGCACTTGATCAAGTCTCTTCACTCTGTCCAAGTTGATTATCTTGGACCTCAGAGATCACCATCATAGGCCCTGAACCACTAGGACCACTTCAGCACTTTTCACCCTATAATTCATATAATTGGTTATCACTAAGATTTTTGATGAAAAAACGATCATGTTTTGAGGGGTTTCGACAATAAAAAAAAGAAAACTGATGAAAATCATGAAAAATGACATACTATAGTATGATCTTTTTCATTTTCATCTTTTTTTTATCTAAAAAAAACTACAAGGCTGTTTTTTGCTGAGGGTTTATTCCTTCGGGTCACGGTCACACAGCACTTCTATATTCTACCTATGAGGGCAGATTCTGCCAATGCATTTCAATGGGAATTGAGCAGTTTGCTGCCATTTGCAGATTTCTCCCATGGCCAGCCTGATGGAGGTGTAAGGAACTGTTTGGAATAACGTCTTCCTTTCTTTCTTCCTACATCCCAAACGGGATCTGTATCTGTTTACCTTCCAGCCACGTACTGTATGTCAGACTAAAAGGGAGGTCGGACTAATGCAGTCCCCAGGAAACAGTCCTCTTTGAAAAGAACCGGACAAACATACTTTTAAAACACAATTATTGCTTCATTTATTTTGTAGTGCATATATTTACTCTACATTTCATAAAAAATATATGTTTGTGCTTGGTAATATATAGTTATTTTTTTTTATTATTCTTTTTTTATAAATACATGCTGCGCTAAGCACACATTCACTTATAAACGATGAAAAAAACATTTAAAAAAAATAAACAAAACTATAAATGTGGAAAACATTTAAAAAAAATAAAAAAATAACTGATATCATGACATGGGCAACACAGTGTATTGGTTAAAAAAAAGGTATGCATTGGGTATAAGTTCAAAAGGCACCATACAGTAGTAAACGCTTGTAAAGTTGTAGCATAGCTGCAATCCCATTAATTAAATAAATTCATCAAATACATTGGCATGCTAATACAGTTGAATGTTAACTAATTTATAGTTAAAACATACTTTAGGAGTGGAGTGGCTTACTGTAACTAAATAAAATAAAATAAAAGCCCTATTGCTACTATTTTGGCTTTCACGTGGAGTAACGTTTAATTTTGTTAATAAATACATTAATTTAAAGTGTAATAAATACTATATAAAAATAACTTCTCCAGCGTAGTTTCAAAACATACGATTTCTCCCTTCAAAGTAGTGCTGCACGATTCTTGCTCAAATGTGAATCTCGAATTCCTCCACAAGAATTGTGATCACGGTTCTCACACGATTCTAATTTTTTCCATGAAAATATTTATTAAAAAAAAGATGATGATAAGAGTAACTAAAATGTATTGGACAGCCAACTAGTGCTACACGATTCTTCACAAACTGGGATTGCATAAGTGTAAATCTTCTTGATCTTTTTTTTATTATTTATTATTCATTGTGCAGCACTACTTCAAAGTGTCACTGGAAGTTAGGCTCGATTTAAACGTATTTGTGCGCAGGTGTCGCATACCGAAAACAGTTGATGTACATTACGAGCCCACAGCGCGTAACAGCATAAGCGTCAAGCAGGCTTTAGTGCTTGTTGGGACACCTGTAGGCTAAGCCCTTTCCGCTGTAGCACCTTCAATGCTTGCCCTTGTTGAGGTAGTGGAGAAGGGTTGTTTGTGCCAGGGTGCAAGGCCTGCTGCTGGGAAACGCAGGTTGTCGTTTTGCCTTGGACAAATAAGCACAGGTATCGTTCAGTCTAGCGGAGAGCACCTTAGGGCTTACACTGCAAATAATGGCTTCACTTGAGGCTGAGGCGCTCCGAGGGAGTCATGGCCCCGTTCACAGTGGACATGTCTACGTCGGAGCTGGACGGACACTTCTGCAGAGCTGAGAAAAAGAGAGAGAGAGAGACACAGAGAGAGAAAAGGAAAAATAAAATAAAAGAAAGCAGTACAACATGTTTGATTCACTGTCACAGATACACACCTCATAGAAAGTTAACTCTAAAAATAGCTGATCTACAAGCTCACAACTTGTCCAAAATAGGGCTGCAACCCCCTGCAGCATGTACCAAGTGTAATGTACACATGAACAATATGCAATATGTGCAATCTAATAATACCACAAATACACCAAGCAATATTATTGCTATATGTCCATCATATGCTCTACAATATCAGATGATACATGATTACTCGGTTTCTCTCCAGTTTCTACATTTCTCCATTATTCTTCTAATGTTATGTATAATGTTTCTATTCAATTTCTTTGTCCCATTGACCTGTTTCTTCTCAAACGTTACCATCTTTTGTCCATGTTCATGGTCAGATTTTTTTTTGCATCTAATTTACTTTTTATCTTCTGTAACTTGCCGCTGTGACTGTTCTGTTGTTTCTTTTTATCCTGTTCCATCTAAAGCTCTTTTGTAGCCATGCTTTGAAAAACGCTACATTCATTCACTATATTTCATACTTTTGTTTTTATCTGGCTGAATAGAATATATTATCTGTGAGTCTTGCACCTTGGCAAATTCCTTTCATGTGAAAATACTTTAGCAATACAAACTCATATTCTGGCACAGCGCAGCACATCGTGGCTATTTGTGCCCACAACGTGTCACAGTGCGACACATTGTGACCTTGTAAGTTCAGCAATTCTTCGCAAGGTTTTTTGCCTAGAACGATAAGCCCCAAAATAGATACACACCAGGTTGGAAACGGTTACTAAATATGCCATCCGCACAGCTGCGGTGTATACTCACACGGCGCGTGTGATCTGTGCGAGGTGCTGAGGAAGGCGCCGGGCCCTTTGATGGAAGAGCTGAGGGCAGCCAGTCTCAGGCTCCTGGACGAGGCGTCCAGCTTCTCATCCTGGTAGGGAGCAGGAGAACAAAGACGCAGCTGTACTTCACCTAAAACTCACCCAGACAACTCACCCAGACACGCTGAATAATAGCAACGCAGTTGGGGCAGAAACCTCTTATCTCCATATTCTAACTTTCTTATCGTTTTTTTTAGTTTTTTCCATAAATTGATGCGTGCTTGTTCATACTACACCAGTGGATTTTAACCATTTTCATATGACCCTGCAGTGCCTGCACCCCCTTTTCTCCTAATTGCATATTTGTCTTTTCCCTTTTACCTCCACTATGATTTCCTTCTTTTGGCTTTGGACATAAGAGGTTTCCGTTTCTTCAGTTCAGAGGTAGTGAAGGAAATCCCCCGTTCATACCTCTGATACGAGTTGTTGAGCCAACTCTGAGACGAGTGCAAACGGTTACAGTGTTCAGGAACATCTTTGCTGTTCTGGGTATATAGGGCCATTAGTGTCGCAGGAAGAAAATAATAATAATAATAAAAAGAAAAAACGCAACAAGCATTGCTGAAAGTGATCAAGACAAGAGGCCTCATAAAGACATTCTGTCCATCCGTTTTCCTTAAACAAACGCGTGGGCGGAAGCCATTACGCTAATGCCATCACCGCTTATCGCTCACCACGGGAGCCATTTGGCAAAACCAACAGAGCAATCTGCTAGATTATGACCATCTGAAAACTAAAGTGTATGTGCTGCTGTTCAGCGGGGGTGATTTTAGACAGCTGACGGCAATCTGCTGTCAACAGCGATGTCTCAATGGGCCCCTTGGGGCGAAGGCTTGAGAAGGGGCACGAGATGAATGTGGCGATTAAAACGGCACGACAGAGACTCGGGGGTCTCTGTGTATGTGCCAGTGTGTCAGCCAGGTTTTCACCCACTCTCCCTGGGCTCGCTCATGCATTACCCACCGCATTACCGGCCCCGTGCATTAAACGTATTCATATATTCATAAGAGTTGCAAATGGCTGCGCCGTCGCAAACCAGCCATGTTGGCACAGCGGTGTGGGCGAGCCAGACTGGAAACATAAGCGACTCTCTCAAGAACGAGGCTATCTATAACCAAAGCTGCTGTTTGAACAAAGCACTGCAATTAGGAGACTGAAATAGAAAAAGTGTGGGGCTGTTTGTTCAGGGGGACTGGCTCTCCTTATGCAGTGCAAAAGATACATTTTCTGAAGGGAGAGTATTTTGCTACTGTGCGTGTGTGTGTGTGCGTGTGTGCGTGCATGTATTTTTTGTTATTAAAACATTAGCCCACCGAAAAACGTAGCTTACTTTATTGGCGGCAAGCGACAAAATATGTAGACGCTTATTGCATGGAGCCTAGCGTTCGCAGTAATGGTGCCGGCCTGTACTTCTCATCAGCTAGTAAGAGCTCAACAACCGATCCGACAACACACGCATACGCACGCGCACGGACACGCACACACAATTCAGTCTGGTTGCGGTCGCTGTGTTTTGGATCTTCAAAATTAGGGTTGAATGGGGAGATATCCTGGCATATAGTAATCAGTTTTTACTTAATTCTGGCGGGAAATGTGTTTTAAATGCGGCATACTCTGTACTCTTGCATCTTGCGTTTGGACTCGTCCAGCTGATGCTGCAGGTCTTGGACGATCTCCTTGTATTTGGCGTAGCGCTGCTGCACCAGCTCCCTCTGTCGCTGGGACTCCTGCACGGTGAGTCAGAGCAGAGGAGAGGAGAGAGAGCACAACATAGACGTCACCTACAGGGTTTGAAATACATTCGCAATGCACACGAAAAGGGAATTTCGTTTAGTAAACGAGCTGGAAAGACAAAGACAGCAAGACACTCTATACTAGCGGTGGTTTTCAATCCTTTTCATATCAAGGACCCATTATTTATTCTGCATCTGAGCCATGGACAAGATTTAACCTCTCAGTCTCAGACGCAAAACGTAGAATATTTTCTTTTGTTGATAGGGTTTTGTCCACAATTCTCTGCTGTATTGATGTTGATACCATAGGTAACAGGCAAACGTTGATCAAAATAACTGTTCTTCTACATTCTCAAATTGCGTAGACTTCTTGAAAGTTAAGTAATCCAAATGTTCTCCAACTCTCAAGAGTTAAAGATCTATAAGGGTCCATTTGGTTACCATCTCTCCATCATTTAGCTGGGGACCACCTGGAGTAAGAGCCACCGGTTAAGAGCCACTGCTCTATAGCAATTACCAATGATCAGAATATATATTTTTTACGGAATACTAAACAGTCAATTTATATCATAAATATCTACAGGACCGACCCAGACCTTTCCTAAAACATGTGTTCATGTATCTATATCTATATTCTCTAACCGTTCAATCTCAAGGACCACCATAACTCTGAGATGTGTGTGGACTTGTACACTATCAGAGCTACAGACCCATAAGGGTCCATGTGGAACCGGGTTACCCCCTCTAGGAACCGTGCAGTACTTCTCCTATATATGTGCCTGTTTTTTCATTGTAATTGTTACGTTATTATTTCATAAAAAAATTACAAAACACAAACAGAATTCCAAGTAAGTCTCGTCGTAATCCACGATGAGCAGCGGTGCTGTTATCAAAGCACAATGCACGATTTAATCACCGTCTCCAAATAGGAACGTATTAGTGTGGAGGACGTGACCTGAATCAAAATGTCGAGAACTGCGGATTAGCTATGATTTGAATAAAACAAACAGAGCAGATCTGGAAAAGGAAAGATAACACAATTAGCTCTATAATCAGAAGACAGTACAAGTAGATAATCAAATATATCAGAATAAAATGTCTGTGAGAAGAACAACTAACATAGCTTAGTGACAGTGTTCTATTCAGTGGCTATTAAATTCAAACCTTTTCACTTTGATTAGAATTAATGTAGTGTTTCCGGACTCTTCTCATTGTCAATCCTAACATTACAGATCTACCGTAATTTCCGGACTATAAGCCGCTACTTTTTCCCCATGCTTTAGTTTGAACCCTGCGGCCTATACAGCGGTACGGCTAATCTATGGATTTTTACAGCTAACGGCCACTAGGGGACCTTATATGGTAATTAAACATTAAAACACCTGCGGCTTATAGTCCAGTGCGGCTTGTATATGTACACATTTGTTTTTCACCCTAAATTTAGCTGTGCGGCTTATATTCAGGTGCGCCTTATAGTCCGGAAATTACGGTACTTACTATTATGATTTTAGATTTATGATATTCCAATCATTTCACAGTAAAAAAAAAAAAATGGCCCTCTGAGTGTTCCTGCAGCACATTTCCAGCGAGATTACTGTACAATATGCACACAAAAAATCCATGCACCCAAGGTATTAAACCTGATTTACACATTGCATCGTGTTGTGAGCTTATACAGTTTTCGTGTGCAACCGTGCGCAGCCGACACTGTATAAATCAGGCATTAGAGTGAACTCATGGTAATGTGTTCACTTTGGACAGAAGCATTCCGCCAAATGTCACAGGGAGAAGATTATGCAGCGTACTACTTCTGTAATTTGTTTACTGACATTCTAAAAGAACGAGGTACTGTATAGCTTGCTGGGTCACCACGGTGGCTGTAAAATATCTGTGAGGTGGGAGCTCACCTCCAGGTCCTTAAAGTCCTCCATCAGACACAGTTTCTCAGGAACAGACTCCAGGTGGTCCAGGGCTAATCTGGTGCTCTGGGACACACACACACACAGGCACATACACACACACGCGCGCCCGTGTGCACGCACGCATGCACACGCATGCAGAAGACCGTAAGGTTTTGTCATAGGGGCGTTCAATCTACACCAGTGTTTTTTTTTATTTAAGAAGAAAAATAGGGAAATTATGTTTTTGATTTGATTTGAATACTTTATTAGACATCAAAAATATATACATACTGCAAACAATATAATGTACAAGCATTTTGTCCAAAGGGATATCCGAAAAAAGACTCTGCAGTCTTGTTTCCATTCGGGTCCCAATACACAATCCCAATATGAATAATAATTTGACACAAGCAATTTACACATGTCAAAAATCTCTACATATAAAAAAAAACATGAGAACACAGTATGTACAGGTTAGGTTATCACGATTCAGAATAGCCTGCTGACAGGTGAATTTTTAGGCCTGTCTTGAACGAAGTAAGTGATCTATTTGTTTTGAGGGAAGGAGGGAGGGCATTCCACACCTGAGTTGCAGTACAGTGGAAGGTGAATTTGCCCATATTTGTTCTATAAATGGGTGGAACCAGATCATTGTTCACACTCCCTCTAGTGTTGTGGCTGTGGGTG